>PNEQ01041846.1:0-15466 GCA_003012365.1 Medauroidea extradentata
GGTTATTCCCCGCATTACAGGGGTCTAAAAATAGATATTTCATCATGTTTCGGATGTGCTGGCAGTCACGTCGGCCACCCTCGAAGGGTTAAGACGCAGTTGGGACAGGTATCTATGACGTAGGTTAGGCGGGTTTCCCACTATGAGCCACCCGGGCTTTGAGTCATCGGCCAGCCCTCAAGGTGTTACGAAACAGCCGCCGACCACTGGCCTCCAGGTACATGGCACGCAACAATAATGTAGCTTATGTACATTTGTACTACTATTACAACATTGTTATTTGTGTTGTGTTGTCTGTTGTCTTGTGTTTGTTGTCCACTGTTCATTGTATTTCGTCTATTTACATCTTGTTTCATGTTGGGAATCTGGTTCTATATTTGTGTCTGTCTTTTGTGTATGTATATTGTGTCTGGGTGTTGTGTCGATATTCGACTGAATTTCGTTTCTAAAATTCTTTGTTTTCTAATATAACTTTTATTAAAAACAATTGACAGAATTCATCTGGTATTGTTTTTTTTTTTTTTCATATTTTTGTACGTTTTATATTTGCTTTTTTTCCCTTGTTTATTTTCGTACTTTGTCATTCAACACAGGTTTGATCAGCTAAACATGAGCAATGGCGTATGTCCACAATCTAATAAAATTTAATAGAATTGTTATAGTTTGTTAGTAGAGAGGTACGTACGTCAATTTACTTCTCACGTAATATATTGTAGGCGAGGCTGAAGGACAAAACCTGGGATTAGCTGACGGCCACTATAAGAAGCCTTTGACTACAACAAGCCAGTTGTAAATAAGTAAATAATTGTGATATTATCGCGTGTTACTTGCTTGTATGCTTGCTGGCAGTGCGTGTATAGTATATTCGGGATAAAGTGGGCACTAACCTTTGAAAATTATCACCAGCCGTTGCTGCATTGAATTTAACATTAACCATAGTTTTCTTGCTACTTGTACGGTTGGCAGCGAATTGCCGAATATAGTTCTGTGTATTTCCCTATTTTAATACAACATTACTGAAATAAAATCAACTAAAATCGACATACATGTGTTTTCTATGAGCAATAATGTTTTTTATTATACTATATAGGTTCCTACCGACTGCACAACGTATCTCACACGCGCAAACATTAAGTGACGTGTCCAGAGAGGTTAGACACGCCCCGTCGTTAGCCGTTACGTGCGGAAAGATACGCGTTGTCTGAAAATTGAACTTTAGCATGGCTTTTTTGAGTGCTCAGTTTATTCCGAACAGCATATACTTGTATTAATTATACACCTCCCAGATAACTTAGAGCAGCAACAAAACTACAAGTAAACAAGGATATTATATCTGTTGTAAGGTGAAACTGCCTGCTTAGTAGACAATGTAGTAACTAACAGTTGGCACTATAGAGCGTATATATGACAGTGCAGTCTAGCCTGCGTGTCAGTGAACTACTTTCATTTTACTATCACTGGCAATCATTTAGTAACCTTGGCAAAGTACTTTTATAAATCTGACGGAAGGTTATTGACTCATCGGTAGGGACCTGAACAATTGCTATATTCTTTTACGCAGACGCTAGAATCCCAGCGACTATAAGTTCGTGCCCCATACGACTGTATCAGCCAGCAGCTAATAAACATATGTTGTTTGCGTGAATATATATTCTTGGAGGCTAGCCTACATGCCAGTGATCACGCCAATATTCCCAGTCTCTACTCACATGTAGATACATCTGGCAGCAGTGTTGGCGTCTCAGTCCTATATACGCGCTGGTCACAGTCCATCATTGCTTGTCTTCTAAATGTACGAGCAGATAGCACGAGTTATTGCCTTATTAACTGCTGGATTGCAGGAGTCAAGAGGTATGTCAAGACACTTGTCCAATCACAGAACTAATAGTGCAGGATATATTTGTCCTTGACATTCGACGTGACCTAGAATTAGAGACATGTAAAATTCGCGTTATTTTCTATCAGAAGACTGAGCTCCGACGTACTTGTACGCTCGTACGACGTCTGCCATTAGCTCGCAGGAGACTTCTTCTGGCCAATAGTAGACGTCTCCCAGTCCTAGCATGCAGGGAACTCACAGTCAAATGACACCACAGCTATCCAATGGAATCACGAAACATGTTCAAGGATCTACAGGACAGTGAAGGCTAGTATATCACCATGCATGTCTCTACCTATAATATATTCACCAAATACTCCTGTCTCTGCTCAAGGACGTAATACTTTCTGAGTTAAAATTAGGTAAACAGCAGCTATACCTTGTGGTTCTTCAGCGCTGGTGAGGGGTGACATGAGGTGAGTATGGAGCAGCGCCGGAATGAAAAGGGCGGGGAAACAAGAGATCCCTGAGAAAACATGCCAACCAACGGAATCGTCCGGCATGATTCCCACATGCGAAAATCCGGGGTCCGACCCCGCCGGGAAGCGAACCCGGATCGCCTTGGTGGGAGACTAATAATCTGACCATTTGGCTACTGCGGCTCCGTGGAATATAGCTGAGCTCCTTGCTTGCGTGTAAGAACAACAAAGTACTGTGTGGGGGTGTATTGTCGCTCTTATCGCTGCTTCGCTCCGTACGAAGCTCACAACTACTTCAGGTAGGTGGCGCCTAGAAGTGCTTCTTTGTAAAGTCACAGCACAGTTTGAATTACGACACACATCTGATCCTTGCTACATTTATTGTCTGCTACATCCTACACTGTCATATTTAACTAGGAGGAATATAATTAGTCTTTGATTTGTCAGTTTTCCAGTCTGTAATTAAAATAACCTGCTGTGTACAAGTCTGCCTCTATCGCCTGAAGTTAGTAACGACTGAATGTTTTTATTGGTCTATCGTGTGTGGGATCGCAAGGAGTGAATTATTGACTGTGTTCTACGAATGAGTACAGATCTAGCGACAATACTAGCAGCCGGCTACAATATGCCATGAACATTTATTAAACATGTTTTAATGCCTAGCTTAGTTACACTTCAAATGATAAATCAGATAGAAACGTTGGTAGAAAAATAATTATATGTTAAGTTTTGACTATGTATGTTCTTTAAGTGAAAAAGATCGTTGAACGCCATAAATTATCTGTCAGTTAAAAAAAAAAAAAAAAAAAAAATACAAATCTAAGCAGTAATAGAAATAGGAACATACGAGTGTCTTCGAAAACTTGATTTCAAGTTCATAATTGATCTAGAAGCAACAGCCGCTCCTCCCTATGAAGACGTATTAGTGCAAGATAGACTTCAACATACCAACTGCACAAACACAAACCTCCTCTTGTTACCGACCATGAGAGGAACGTGATGAACTATGCAGTTTGTCGACGAGGTTTCCTCGGGGTACTTCCGCTTTCCCCGTCTTATAAGAGTTTTGTGGTTTGCAGTGCTGTGAAGTGACTACTGTTGAAGACGCTGTTTAGAATTACAATTTAAATAAAATTAGTTTTCATTGTGAACTAGAATGTTACTTTTTATATACAGCGTATTATTGAAAGTATGATACAATCTTTGTGAGATAATCAGGGAAAAAATTAGGTTAAGTTATATGATACCATTTTTTCATTGCCGCATGTTTTAAGGGTCAAATTCGCGTTATAAAATTGAATTCGACAACTGAATTTTGTTCGTAGATCTTAAAGTAATGCAAATGAAAGGCTGAATTTCTGGGTGTAGTTTATTACTAACAAAATCTGCAATCCATACAAAGTGTCGAATACATGTCACCTTCATTACATTATGCAGTTGGTCATGACGTTTTTCGTCATATAATTACTTGCCATCGACATTTATGGACATTAAATGGCACGGTTTGGCGCGTCAATTCCCAGTGAACAAAAAAAAGGTAGCTTTGTCGCAACTCTCTCAAATCAACAGTTTTCGAGAAAACTAAAATAGAAACTGTGAGTACTGACAGGTAGGCAACACGCTATACACAGGGGATTTTAATGAACGTTATTCTAGTTAGTGATGAATGAGTAGAGAATACGAATGAACACATACAAAGTGTTATGCAGTAGTCGCAGGATTGTGTGAGTTAATAACACGTAATGAAGTATGCGTCAGTAAATGTCGAGGTGGAGCTAGAAGGCCGTACGACGAGGGGGTTGATGACGTTGACTGTGAACTGCACCAAGACATGTACTGATAACAACAGCAAAGATTATATGACAACAAAAGTGTTTATTACGTCATATTAATTAAGGCCACGTTCTCTTCTTTCTACTTTTTAGCGATATTAACTGTTTACGCCTAAACGAGAGCACATATAAAAATTATGTCCGGCAATTTACTTTCAAATCGTGTTCTCCATGTCTAACTTTTTCAAGAAAGTAATGCAATTTTTTAATTAACGAAATTATGGTTAACTGACTTTTTAGTCGAAACCATATAATTTGTTTTGGAAAAAAAAAATTACTATCAAGGCACAAACCATATTAAAGAAAACTTCCAAGCAGATTTTCGGCATCTGCTCTCATTTAAGCCTAATAAAAATATATAATAATTACCGCAAAGACGAAGAAATTACAGAGCGTGGCCATAACCGACATTACCGACTAATGATATCAGGGGGGGGGGGGGGTTGTAGATGCTACGGGCTTGGTGGAGAACCTACGCAGCGCCTTGTAGCATTACACAGCCTCAGAACTGCACAATTAGTGTGTACGTACAGTAGAAATAAACGTTGTAAATGTGCAGCAAGTGTGAGATGTCAGTGTAGTTAGGGGAGGCAGTAAGAAGTACAGGTAGCGTGGCACGAGCAGTAGTTGTGGTATGAGGGTGCTGCTGGCAGGTCAGTGGTAACACGAGATGTTTGTGTGGGCGTGCCACCATTGTGCCCTCCTCCTACTATACTGTCGACAAGTAATTGAATTACAACACAGGTAGCACAGGTGGTTGTGTCGGCTGTTCTGCCGTGAAACCTCTGTGCTTTGTCCAGTAGAGGCCCTCGTGTCTTCCGGGGCGGTACCCTATGTCCCCGGTCCTCTCCCCCTACCTATGTGCTGGTCATGAACATTACTACAGCCACTAGGGACCCCTGTTTCTCGCGAAAATAAGTCTGCCCCACTTTGTTTCAGTGAGGCACGCACGCTTCTGCAATACTGCTTCTGCGTGTGTGTGAAGAGGCGTATCTCATGTGACTGAGCCAATTACAATAACGTTCCTGCAACACCACGTGTCTGTGATTTGCCGGTAGAAAGCCAAGATTCCTGAGAGTTAAAATATCCAATCACTGACCATGAAGCAGAACTGCAGATGTGCACGTGAGGCACTAAAACAAAGTGAGACAAAATTATTTTCGCGAAAACCAGATGTCGTTGTACATCCGCTGTGCCTTACTAGCACATCTGCAGCTCTGCTCGGTGCTTATTGGCAGCGTGTCTTAGTGTAGAAGAGTCACTTATTAGATTGAGCCAATCACAACACGGTTAATGCAGCACCAGTGTCTGTGATTGGCGGATTGAACTGCAAAACGTCCAGTCGCTGGTGAGGTACATACAAGGCGTTGAAACATGTTCTACGTTTCTTCAATGTTGTGTATAGTCATTGCCCGGTACTGCTTGTCTTGGAACACATCCACACCTCGTCATTGGTTAAAATGTAACGGAATTCAGGTTATTATCCATGTAGACTGCACTAGTGTATGTCAGGCACAACATCGATGGAGCACTAAGGGTGCGGCTGGCCGGCGTGTGATGCTATCTGTCCTCCACACTCCTCTCCTATGGGACTTTTTAAAGGTGATCAGTATGCGGTATTGTGTAGTAATGGAACTTCTACATTTCATTTGGCGTACAAATTGTCTATATTGTTTTAAGTTTCAACAAGGCAGAGGGAATAGTTTCTTACATTGTATACAGTTAGCGCTAACTACTAATAGCTTATACTATACCTGTGACCACCTGTAGAAAAAATGGCTTTCCTCCTGTGGAAGGTTTCCAGTCAGAAACTAAGTAAGATAGTGAAGGTGTGACAGTATAGTATCGCTTAATAAGGTAATGTGTGTGCCATGTCAGACTGGAAATTGAAATTAATCGTACTGTATGAAACTTATAGAGAAAATAAAATAATTTCTATATGTCAGGTACTTATCCCCTTTAATCACTGGCCGTATCATTTTATTTACGAAACTTGTGATTCAGATTCCGAACTCCTATTTCTATTATGGTTTTTTTTCTTCGAATCCGGTGGGAATTTTACTAGACACGGCTGTCTGAAAAAAAAAAAAAAAAAAAAAAAACAACTGTTTTCAGCCATTTTGAGAAGCCTGAAAATAGTGTTTTCGATAAGCGATCATAATTCTGAACAATTGGAAACGTTGTTTGAAGTGTTTGTTCTTTTCGTAGATTACAATCCTAACGCACATTAAGATGTCTGTTAAAAAAAAAACGAATAATTGCAATTCACTGCAATGTGTTTCAAGCGCAGGTAGATACGGGCGTTATGTGAAACATTATATGTGAGGTAGTGAGTCGGTGGAGGGAGTGAGGGGTGTGGGAGGGTTGGTACAAGTGGCTGGAAGTCATCTCGCTCCAGCTCCAGCTGCAGCTGCAGTGTAAACAACAACCACAAGCCTCGCTGTAACTGTTGAAGGATGTCTTCCTCTTCGTGTAGTCTGCCTAGACGTCACATCCTCCCACACTACACTGTACTGTGCCCTCTCACCACAACCTCGCATACCTCTGCCTCGTGCACATACTATGCGCTTCCGTACTGTGAACATACGACATACACATAACATAACAGTTGAAATTGTGCACGACCAAAGACCTTGTGCTGCGATATTTTTTTTTTTTCGGTGAATCTGAAGCATTCGTTGCTGTGTGGAATACATCCGAAAGCCATTTGACCAAACTTGAAATGGAATCGTATTTCGCGATGATAGAAATTATATAAACAAGACCCTAATTAACTGCACAACGCAAAATATTTTTTAAACACAGAAATATAGTTTTTAACATTAAAATTTCTTATTCCAGTTTTTTTTACGCTCGTGTATTTTGGAAGTTTAACCATCATGGCGGACATTCAGTAAATACTTTGCTCTGATTGGTTGCTGTCCTACGAGTCCGCGCAAGAAATGAAATATTACCGTTTCCTTTGTCAGCATCGCAGTGTACACGACCAGTTAAGAGCAGTTGTGAATCTATAGCTTCGAATACATGGAACTCAGTTCTTATGCGTACGACATATGTTCTATGCTTACTGGTAATTTATTATTGAGAATCTCCTTTGTGCATCAGGCTTTCCAATTATCATTCTCAACTTTTCGTTCTAAAATCAGTCTTTAAATTTAAGGTAAGAGAGTTAAATGTTGATCCATGCACTTCTAACGTAGAAAGCCTATTAAGGATACTACAAACACTGGCGGATGTGTTCTTCAAATTGTGTTGTTTTCAATTAATTTTAGCCACTAATGAGCAAACATTATCTTTCACGATCCTCATAATCCATTTTAATAACGAAATGAGAACCTGTATGTGTAAATTAGGATCCTTTTTTAAAAATATAGGTTGTACTACAGGTTTTAGTAATTTCTCCTTCATATTTACTTCTAATCTTAATGTACACGTAATCTAACTCATGTTTAGTTTTATTTTTTTCGTATTATGTATTTGATTGTAAAGAGCCGGTTAATAGGTTGAAGAAAATCGTTCGTAAGTGAATAAATCTAATTATTGAAACTAGAATAAAAAATTAGAATATTAACTGAAAAATAAGTGCGCCCGAGCTGTAGACGGACGGAAGCAATAAGGGCGACACAGCGCGTGCATTACGCCTTATCCTAGCCGCTAGGTGCGTAGTCTTCTCGTAGATAGCTCGTCTCTATGATACATTCAGTGATGACGTCATATTAGATATGCGCTGTACGTGGCAGTACGGTTTCCAACATGGCCGTGCCTAAAAGAACCTCAAACTCGCACATTTCATTATTTCCTGTCCGGTTCTACGGCCGTGCTCTCTAGTTCAAACTGCATCTGCGATAATTATTTATTAAAGTTTAAACAAGAGATTTGTTCGGCAATTTTGTTTAAAATGGTGTTTTCCCGCCATGGATAAATTTTCCAAGACAATACGTTGTACGGTTTCGTCAAATAAGTAAATTATCAAAAATGTCGTTAGTTACATACTGAGGTGAAACCACAGTATTTATTTACTGCGTTGAAAATATTAGCCGACATGGTGAAAACCGGTTTAAATCATGTTGTGCGTGAGCTGTGCATACAGTAGACTACCTGTCTCATGTGTCTTGAGTGGACAGAGAGAGATAGTGATTCATTGTGGGAACAGTGGATTGCTTGTTAGTTTATAATGCACTATCTTCGTGTTAGATGCTCTTATTGAGTTATTCGTGTTTTCACTTTAAACCGGGCCAGCTAGTACGTCGATGCTGATCGTTCGTTATTGGTCATTAGCCATATGAACCGTCTAAAGTCGTCATTGCCCAATCATACAAGAAGCAACTAGAGTAGCGCTTTACAAACTACTTTTGACACTGTAGAGTTTACACATTTTACACTCTCTCTAGTCAAGACGTATGTTTCCTTGCAAGAGTCTGTATGTTTGTGCTGCAGGTTTACCAACTGCTATCTTCATGGACTGATTATTTATGTTTTATTTAAGCTGGCAAGCTTGGGGCAATGAGGCCCTCTCTTACAACTAACCAGTTTTACAATACTGTATGTCGTGTGCAACAGTGTGCGAAGAGATTTCCTGCAATGTGGAATTTTTAACAAACCTGAATGTTTTACACGTCTTATATTGAGAGGTTTAATACTTACGTAAACTTTGCTGTGGGGAAATTGTTTTTATTTTTTAAGCAATAAAAGTATTATAAGAATATAACGGAATATGTATCAATGAAAAATTTATTTGTGTTGTATCTATTTTCTTTGCGGAAATGTTGCTCCTCCACTGTTATTTTGTTGGAGGAGTGTAAGGGGTTGTTACACGGCTGCAGTGACTTACCTTGTGGAACACCGTGTACAGCAGGCAGGCAGGCGAGGGTAGTTAGTTACGTGGCAGCCTGTAGCAAGCGGGGTTCATCCTCTTCAGCTCCTCGTGTCTGGAGCAAGAGACCTGAGAGCCCCGGGGACCAAGGACAAAGGCAAAGGGCTTCCTTCGTCTCTTCCCATGGCGTTTTTCACATTTTACACTATGTTGTCTGGGTGGCTGGGTGGGGTGGGGTGGGGGAATAGTGGGTGGCAGGCAGACCCGGGCCTGTAGCGTGGTTGAGCTCTGGCAGCCAAGTGGCCGGTCTTCTTGGCCCGGGGCACACTGGAGTGGCGACCCACCCTCACACAGAGTCAAGGATGCCACCCCTCCACCCCCTCCCCTCTAGAACCTCCTCTGCCAGGGGTTCTACTTCCTTACATTTCTGCACTAACATTAATATACGTCGTCCCTAATAAACTGAGTTCTTTTATATTTGAATATATTGAGAACGTTCTCTGCCAACGTATTCGTCCTGCGCTTTTATTGGTTAAGTTTTTTTTATGGCCACTCTTTAGAACACAACTACGACATGCTTCTAACAATAATTTTATGACGATTTTCCTCAGTACCTTATTTATTTATGTTTTATTTAAGCTGGCAAACTTAGGGCCATGATGCCCTCTCTTACAACTAACCAGCATTACAATTCACTTGCATGTATCCATAATCTCAGTAAAAATTACAATGTAGTTACAGTTTAACATTTAATTTATTAAATCACATAGTAATATGAAATGTCACACTTCCTACATTATTGCACATGCCCGAGAAGCTACACAATTTGAGGTTACGAAAACGTATCAAATACTACTTTAGGCGCGAGACATTAATATTACAAAAGTCAAAAGTGGCTGAAATCACGATCGCAATTATTGCAGTTTTAATTTTAAATGATGCAAAACAAATTTGAAAGTAACGTTGGATACACAAAGCACACATTCGTAATAATCAGTTTCGATACTGTACACGCATTTGCTTGGGTAGAGACACGTTTTTCGAAGCACAGAATCGTCTAAAGTTTATTTTATTTCTCTTTAGCCCAATCCATAACAATATCTCAAATTAATATGACTTCGCACAAAGAATTGTATTTGTATTAACTTAAACGACTCACAGAATTTTCTCAACCGCCATCTTGTAAATCGTCTCGCGCTCGCCACTATTCTCCTGTTAAGTATTTATCGGTCGCTTCTACGGCAGGTTAGCTAACCAGAGAATTAACTCTCTGATTAGTGATATAGGCCGTTCGGAATAAAGTGAACACTAACTACTTAACCTTTGAAAAATATCACTAGCCTTTACTACACATAATTCAACATTACCGATATAATCACTTTACTGCTTGTATGGTTGGTAACGAAATAACACAACATAGTTCTTTGTTTATTCGTATTTAAATACAACAATACTGAAACAAAATCAACCGACAGCAATACTATTGTATTTTATATAATTAATAAACTTCTTTTTTTTTTATAAAACTATATAGGTACCTATCAACTGAACAATTTATCTTACACGCGCAAACATAAAGTGACGTGTCCCAGGAGGTTAGACTTTTACCGTCGTTAGCTGCTACACGTGGAAAGATACGAATTGGCTGGAAATAGATCTTTAGCAGGGCTTTTTCGAGTGCTCACTTTATTCCGAACTGCCTATACCAGGAGTTCATACCATGCATTTATAGCCTAACAGGAGAATAACATTTATTTCAAGTGCTAACTAGTGTTGGTACAACTGGCCTTAGCGACCTCCCGACGCATTTAAGGGGTAACAATATTAATTATAAAATATTTTCATTATCTTTATAATACATTGTTTTTGCGTAGTTTTATTTTTAAAATGTTAAGTGTTATTCCCACCCAGAAGGAGGGCTTGAAGTTCTTCCTAGAACCTTCTTGCCAGCTAAGACCTTATAAACAGGTAACTTTACTGTGGTCAGCATATATATGGCAGACGGCACATGTCCACAGTGTGCAGTACATGAGTGGCTGGTGTATTGCCTACCTCGTAGGCGAACCTCGTGGTGCAACCACATAGCCTTAGGGCTACATACTACGTTATCTAGCAGAACTAAATGAGGGTCGAACATGTACAGAGTTTGCTTCATATTGTGTTTAATTTTTTTCTGAATTGCAAATTGTTCAATGGCTACAGAATTTGTTGTAAACCATTTAATTATTTGGAGTGGTTTTTGTTTAATTGAGTGCCGTAGTGCAAGTTTAATCTGCTTTTGTAAAATTACATTAGGGTTCAATGGACGACTTGAAATGTGCAGAGCTTCAGTCTGGTATAGGATACAACTCATATCTCCATGGATACCGCAGCCGAACATAACCTTCATTTAGGTTTTTGGCTTCACATGTCCCGGATGAGCTATATGTGTGAAGAATATTGATTATTTGTTCGGAATTTGCCGCTTTTTCAGGTAATCATTGACCTTGTGCATTTTCGTATGTTAACCATGAAATTGAAACTAATATTTTTTTACACTTGCGCGCAAGTCTATGAACGCACAAAATTTTTGGTTTCTGCCATTACCAACTTACAAATCAACATTTTTGTAAACAAGCTGTGTTTACCACAGTATTCTCCCCTGCGGTATGACGTCAGAGGGCGTGTACTTCAAATCTTCAATTTTGGTGAGTGTGACGTCATATTGAACCAAGTACATTTTCTTAAATGTTCGGAAAAAATAATCTTTAATTCAGGCATGACATCTGAACTTCAGCATTGGTTAACATAATGTAGTTTATTACATTTACCGATCGTATTTATTTAGTCATAATACATCTAACGTTGGGTAAAAGAAAATAATTTTCATTTATGTACTTCGTTCACTATAGCATCAGACTCTCCAGTGATATGTATTCATAAATTAACGTAGTCAGTTGCTTGGGAGTTAAGACAATTGTCAACGCCTAAAGTGTTAGGAAATTTTATTTTATTTTCAGATTTTGAGTCATAACATACATTCAAATTGTACCATCATAATTTTCTCTTCGACAAAGCATAGAATATATTCTTGGTAAACTCCTTGGCGTAAATAATAATTTAATCTTTCACTAATTTGTGATGCAGAATAATTGAAAGATAATTCTTGAAAGTTAACCTATAATCCTCCTGCAATGACTGTGCACGACTTATAGGCTAGAATCCATTCTACTGTGCACACTCAAGCCCCAACTATTCGTCCACCAGCTGCTACTCTGTGGAACAACACACAATGAACAAATAGACGGGGCTTGAGTATTCATAGTACAATGGATTCTAGCCTACAGTTCATTGAATGCGCGAAATGTTCCAGTCCCTAGTTATGACTCAAAAACTGAAAATACAATAACATTGTCTAACTTCCCCCCTTAACTTTGATAAAATAAAAACTTCAATAAATACAATTCCTGGAATCCGTCTGAAGTCAATAAATCGTAGCGCACCATTTTCACCCTCATCGTTTCCCAGGCGGACATGATAGTGTCTGGTGATGAGTGCGCTACTAGTGTACACTATGTTGGTATTACTGCAGTGAATGTGTGGGACAGTAGTGGATATATTTCTGATGACCGCGCTGTAAAAACAACGTAGTCCCATGACAATGCCTTATGTGAACATCTGTTTCGCTGCTTCATGGTCGGTGATTGGAAGTTTTTAACTTTCGGCATCTTGGGGTCCTACCCGCAAATCTCGGACGTGCAGTGTCGCGGTAACATTGTTCTGGTTGGTGCAGTCAAATGAGCCACGCCTTTGCCCTATTATATTCTGCCAATAACCTCAGACCAAGGTGTGCACGTAAGGCATTGAAACAAGTTGCAGAATTCTTTTCACCAAAAATCCCTGCCTCTACCCATGAGTTTCATTTTAAATACGGACAAATATACGCACAGTGTTAATTGTTTACACGGCTAGGGTAGTAACGTTTCTTTGTTAATATGTGATATATTTTTCATGAAAAAAACTAGCTGTGGTAATATTCTTACGTCCGTGTCATTATAATAAAGTTTTTAAGTTTGAGTCACAACTAGATTTCAACTGGTCAACATAATTATTTTTATCAAAATTTTTGTTGTTCAGATGTTTGTAGTGCTGATGCAAATAACGCCTTGTGTTACACGAATTCGTTGCACACCGGCCTATGGCAAAACTGTACGCAGGTAAAATAATGAAAAATAACAAATAGTAAGTTTAAGGTGCAAGTTTTATTGGGTAATAAACAATAACAAAGGCTTGAAAGTGTCAGCTTTACCTTGGATGTAGTATATTGAAATCCATACATAGTGTATGAGAGAAGGCTGGTGAGAAGTCTGGACAGGTTGCTCGACTAGTGAGTGAGTGAAGGTGAAGGTGACATGAGGTGAGTATGGAGCAGCGCCGGAATGGAGCGGGGGAAATGGGAGATCCCCGAGAAAACCCGCCGACCAACGGTATCGTCCGGCACGATTCTCACTTGCGAAAATCCGGGGACCGACCTCGCCGGGAATCGAACCCGTATCGCCTTGGTGGGAGGCGAGAGGTCTGACCCCTCAGCCACCGCTGCCCTGCTTGACTAGCAAGACATGCCCTGTCAACCTCCGGCCCGAAGAATATATGAGGTGAGGTGTGTGTGGAGCAGCGACGGAATGAGAGGTGAGTGATGCAGGAGTTTCCCGAGAAAACCCACCGGCATGTATTTATTTATTTCGTCTTTCATTTTCTAGGCGAAGTTATGGCTAAAATGCCTTCTCTTACACTTAACCAAATGTTAAACAAATATCACTTGCACAAAGGTAGCAATAAGATGAGTTGAAATATAACTAGAAACAATAGCAAATAGTAACTAAGTATATACAATTGACGTATTTAAAATAAAGTATGCTGACAAAACCTATATGAAAACTAATCTAAATCGTGGAATAAACTTGCAGCTTACAGCATACGTTTTCTATAAGTTATTTAACAAACAAGAATGAGATAAATAATACAAATGACTTGTGCAGTTAAGTACATTAGAAGAAAGTTTACAAATCTGAGACAGTACCACTAGATTCAATTATGAAATATCTTACTTTAAAATAGATTCAATAAAATCGAGACAGAAATATGTACAAAATTATAGAACATGTTACGTAATGCAGAAACGAAAAAGTTAAGGCCTTGGTAATGTGTGGGTGATTGGAACATCAGATCACAAGCAGTTGTCAGCGAGCGCTTAGTTGCAAGTCTGCATACACGGTGTGATGTACCCTAGCTCTGTGGTATCCTGCTCATGTGATATTTATATATTAAGGTCCGCTAGAGTCGTTGTTAGAGGTACGTAAATTTCGCAGATACATTCCAGGTCAGGTTGAACGCCAATTATGTATACTTCATTGTCATGTCTGTGACTTGCTGGCGGCTGTTACGAAACGCCTTTGACTACTGCAAGCCAGTAGTAAGTAAGAAAATAACGCGAAGTGTTATCGCTTGCTACCTGCTTGTACGGTTATAAGCCAGTAGATAATTGATTGTGGCCAGTGGGTGTATATGACTGACAAGTCTAGGCTGCTGCCAGATGAATCCGCGGAATTGACGTACCTCTAGTCGTTGTTCGTCAACACTCGATGTTCTATAGAGACTTGCAAATGTAGCGTTACAGTGTGACTACTGGCCTATACTCACTTGAGTCTTCTAGTCTTGGTGTCTGTGTGAGCCTGTATTACAAGATAGTGGGTATGTTACACTGACCTCATATCATTGGTTAATAAAGAACTTCTCACTACAGTACAAGTCATATGATCACACAGTAACTTGCAGTCTAGTCTGAGTCAGATAATAACGCGATATGTGCACGTACGTACAGAATGTCACGTATAGACAGACAAGTCTCACGTTGTTTATCGCTGATACAACGGGAATAGTCTATATGGAAGGAATACATATGAAGGTGTGACGTCACAGATGTCAGTGTATTGACAGTGAGGTGTGTTTATTGGGCATGGTATGTACTTCTAGACTGACGTGGAGAGAGAGAGGCTGGACCATGCACAGCTTGTCTCCACAGTAGGCGACTGCTGCATATAGTGTGCACACACAGGTGTTGTAAGACAGACTGGTCGACCTTGACCGCGAATATAGGTGACCTTGTGATGTGGTGGGCGTGTGGTCCTACCATCTGCCTGTGTTGTGCTGTCCTAGTCTGTTCTACTGTGGCTACATACAACACAGGCCTATCTCCACACACAAGTACACTGCGACCAGACAATACAACTGTTCCCGAGGCCCACACGTGATACAAGCATGCTCGTTAGTTATACCACTAGGGACCTAGCTAGTGGGGGGGGGGGGACAGAGCGGCACGTTTTAAACTTTAGTTCTTTTCCCCTAGCCAATAGAGGGGGAAAATAATTACATACGCATTTTAGTATTCCTATCAACGGACAATTTTACAAGAACAGAAATTATACTTACATACAGATTTTTTTTGCAAACAGGCATTTTCAGTGTAAAGTATAAAACATATTCT
>PNEQ01041846.1:15566-47030 GCA_003012365.1 Medauroidea extradentata
TGTGTGTGTGTGTGTGTGTGTGTGTGTGTGTGTGTGTGTGTGTGTGTGTGTGTGTGTGTGTGTGTGTGTGTGTGTGTGTGTGTGGTATCCCGTTTAACTAGACGTTGTAGAGCCTGTCTTGCAGTGTTGCCACAATGGCAGAGGTGAGCTGTGAAGGTTGACGCGTGTGTTCAGATCGTCTCACGACATGTCACTAGACACTTAGCTACGAGGTGGCAGTGTTATGACAGAGGTAACTGCAGTCAGCCAATGTAAGGCGCCGGTATTGTTACAAGACTAGAGCATCAACACTGGCACGTGTATCTTGGCTGAGTTCCTACACTCCGACGTATCTTCCCATCACACGTGTAGCTGCTCTAGTCTAGATAACATACAACACTTCCTAGACAGTCAACTACTTCCTTACATATTACTAGACGTTGCCTTCGTTAATTCATTTATAATGACACTGTATTTGTAATGACATGCCACGTATTTAGACTTGGGACTACAGAAGACAATGAGTTCTGCTCGACATTACTGGTTGTTAAGGGCTTGTTCCCGAGTTTTTTTCACACTGGTGCCAATAACTCAAATATTTTTTAACCAAAAGTTTTGAAAAAATTTGAGTCAATGTGCAATCACACGATACACAATACTGTGGACGCGTTTTTTAAAATAATGTACCATTCGCCAGCAAAAAAAATAATTTCCTTCATTTTTGCTTATTTTCACGACGAAAAACGTGGTACTTTGGGTAATGAAATCTAAAAAACCGTTCAGTATAATTCTACAAAAAAATTCAGCTACAAATTATAACATATAAGTGTAAAAACTGTGCTGAGAAATTTTGATATTAGTATTAGGTTGCAATAAAAAAAATCTCGGAATCACTGCAAAACTCCGTAACAAGGCCTTAAGTGTCCGTTATCCATAGTAATGCTGTCACCAACCAATGAGTGGCGTAGCAGGGTTGTGTTCCAAGGTGCGCACTAACATCACCGACTATATCTTCGAGCACACTGTAGCAACATCTTGCTTGTATTCTCTGTTAATGTGAGTGTTTTATGTCCCGCCACTCTTAAAGTTTGTTGAGTGTCTGTATGTGTAGATTGGTTCTCAGGCAGAGAAGACATCAATTGTCTAAATTGCAGCCAGGCTTTACAAGTGTCTTATCTTAGCCGAGAAGACATCAGCTCGAGTGTCTGCTTAACTAGGCTTGGTTATCTTCTGGTTACGCCCTTGTCATGTTTTGTTAGGATTAACTCTGATAGCCGTTACTGCTGTCTTGTGGAAGATCTGAGCTAGTTATCAGGACGAGGTGAACACCTTAATTAATTCCTTGCTAATTTTCCACATCACTGCGTATAACATACACCAGGTACAGCTTTCAAGCAACTATCGTAGTATTTCTGAACTTATGTAGGAAACAATGAAATTGACATTGTATTTATGAAACATGTATAAAACAAGAGCCTCTGGTATCTGGTCAAGAGCATTGTCCTCGACTTTGTTTCAGTGTCTTACATGCACATCAGCAGCTATGCTTCATGGTTATTGGCAGCTTGTCTGTGTATAATGACGTCACTTATATGTCTGAGCCAATGATAACAACGTTATTGCGACACTACATAGAACGAGCCACTGAGGGCTAACAACATACAAGCACGTACTGTCAAACAGGACTGCAGGAGCACACGTGAGCCTTGGAACAAGTTGTTGGAATATTCTCTTTGGCCCAGTCAAATGGGAACATGTCAATAACGACAGATACAGACACGCAAATTTAGCGAATTCATTTGTGAAGACGTTAGTTTTCAAACTTATGCACACCTTAAGGCCTCACTCTTTAGTTTTTGCAGTGGCTTCGAAAATATTTTTAACACAAATTTATACATATATCAAAAATTTATTCTTTCTGTTCAGTTAACACTTATATATCATCGTTTGCATATGAAATTTCCTGTCACAATACACCAAACGTATTTTTAGATTTTTGCCCCTGAAATATCACATATTTTGTTATCAAAATAAGTCAAAATGAAGTAAAATAATTTTGTTCTAGCAAACGGTATATTATTTAAAAAGAAAAAACACTGACAAAATTGTTAGAGACACTGGAAAATCGCGAAAATGTTTATCATAGTCTCCAATAAACTGCAGTTTATTAACCGTGACACGTGTGAACAGTTTTAGGACAAATCACACACCGCTGTGTGTTCAAGCTGTACAGTTCTAACTGGGCCTGTTGTAGAGAGAGACAATGCTTCAAATAAACCATAGCCAATGTCGATACTAAACAAGTCAGTGTTATATACAGCGTGTTGAAACCTAGCAAACAGTCAACTATTCCCGCCATTTTCCAGTGTCAATAAAAATTGTGTATCGTATGACTGTACACAGTCTCAAATTTTTTCAAAGCATTTGGTTAAAATTTTTTTTGAGTTATTTGCAGTTGTTTGAAATAAATGAAAGATCATGGCTTTAATTACTTCCGCTATTGGGTCAGTGTTATTGAAACTCGGCCTTGAGGACTGTAAACCAATAGCAGACCTGCATGAAAACACTATCTGACTGCAGAGCTACCTTGTCACGTGTACAACTGGCCAATCACTGCAGCAGACAGTGTACGAGTAGCTGAGGACATAGTGTATATAGTACTGTGCAGTCCAGCCTGCTAGTCGTTGTACCCGCCACATTTCCGGGTATATAACGATAGAACATCTTTCATTGAAGCCCAGCTATCAATTTCCTCAGTAAATGACATTATTATTGTCAACACGCGCTATAGGAAGTTTCTTTGTAGTGAAAGTCAGCTCCCTCCCCCTCCTTATATTTGCTATTCCATGAATGTTTGTTGTACAATCACACGATGTTGTGTGTTCAGCCTGTTGTGTCTCCTGCTGTGTAGACATTATCCCATTACAACTGAAGACTCAGGGTAGCTACAGACTATCTATCTTAATGTGGTACGTCTTACCTTTTATGAATCTGTGTGTTTTTTACACACGTCGCTACGTGTAATTCGGTTTTATTACAAGGCGAATTTAACTTTCTTGAATTATATAGGCTATTAGCTTAAATATTGTTCAATATGTTTTACTTATTCAAGCATAGTGTTAATAATTCAAGTTAAGAGGGCGTGGTACGTAATTCAACGCCAAATACATTAATCTATAACTGTATGTTTCTTGAAGCCAATAAACAATAGCAATTCTAGACAATAGTTTTAGCCAACGTTTTAAACAAAAGTGTTTCCAGTGTTACGAACTTATAAGGCACAATCTCTGACGCCGGAACCTCGTGCATTTAACTGCGGCGCAAGAGATCACGCGAAACGAAATAATAATTTTGAATAATTATTTACTCATAAAGTTGGTAAACTGAATTACCTAGGATTGTCATTGAGTATTTTATCCATATTGGCTACGAAAAAAGCGTAGAAATCAATTGATGTTTTCAGCGTTAATTTATCTACCACGCACTCTTAAAGTAATATCTAAACTTCTATTGGCATATTTTCAAATTATAGCAAGCTGCATGGATTCTTGAGTCAATAGGAAATAAATAAACTCAGCTTGATGTACAACGCGGGTTGTTAAACCTGTATTGGTTCTCGTCTTAATTCATTCTCCTGTAGTCTTGTAGCTTTCTTAATTCTTGCTTCCTTTTCCTCCTGCCTTGTATTTCTTTCCAGTGTTTTGTCGCGGTCAGTATTCATTCCTTTTATCTGATTCATTTGCAGTAGCTTCTGTCATAGGTTTAATAATGTATGACTGGAACGATATTCTTACATTAATATGTAAAACATGGGCTTGTAAGTTGGTAGCAGGTCTCTAATGAACGGAGGCGCTAGTCTTTGAATGTTGCAGCCCTGCATTTTCATTACTCATCTATCATGATGCGTTTCAAGACCTCGGCGATTAAAGACGTACGGAAAGAAAAGGAAGATACATTTTGAGATCATGTTTGACTGGAACGAGTACTACATTCCAAGCGGCGAGTTTTGTAAGTGTGTGTGTGAAATAAATGTTGCGTTACACTATACACATGTGACACACCAACAACTTGGTAAACATTCATAACAAGCAATTTTACACCAACATTTATAAGCTTGGGTTAAAATATTTCACGTTAAATAACAAGAGAATCAATACTTCAGTTTACAAAAATAATCATAAGAAAATACACCCGTAATAAAACATTCCAGATTGTTCTTTGAATTTAAACGGTAATAATACCACAGCATTGACACGTGGCACAACATGTAAACTTCAAGAACTGAAGTATTCCCGGGTTGAAACACACAGAAAGTAAAGTCTTCAGTTCAGCGTGTACTTCATATATTCTTTCTGAATTCCCAAGTTTCGATACATTTTGTTTAGCTGAATATTGTTCGTTTCATCTATAGATATTCCAAAAACAAGATTTGTGATAGCTGCGATTTACGTTACATACTAGTATTATAAACTGAACCATTCGATGGACTTACGTCATTGTTAACGAAAATGGAATAACATTGAATGCTGCATAAATTAACAGTAAATACGTTAGACGTGTATTTATGTGATGCACGTATTTTTCGACCACGTGTGACTTGGAATTTAAATATAGGTGAGCTCACGGTAAAGTGAATACTTTATAAACGCAGCGACGTGGAAGTGTGGAAGCTATAAGGATGACAGAGCACGTGCACCTCGCCTCACACTAGCAGCAAGTCACGTGACTAACTACTATATTCAGTGGCGATTCTACCTACCATTGTATTATATATATATATATATATATATATATATATATATATATATATATATTAAACATAAATGTGTATTATACACCTCATACCTTCTCAAATATTCTACAACAAGATTTCCATATCGAAAAAGTACCGCAAACCACCCGTTTGTGTCATTTTCACCAACTAGAAAATATACTTCTACAGGTCGTTCGGGATAAAGTGAGCACTAAGAATTTAACTTTCGAAAAATATCACTAGCTGTTACTGCATATAGTTCAACATCTACTCTAGTTACTTTACTGCTTGTATGGTTGGCAGCGAAGTTACGCAATATAGTTCCGCGTATTTTCCTATTTACCTAAATACAGCCATACTGAAACAAAGTAATCGAAATAGACACAATTGCATTTCATATAAGTAATAAACTTTTTTAATCGAACTGTTTACATTCCTACTGACTTAACAACTTATCTCACACGCGCAAACATTAAGTGACGTGTCCAGAGAGGTTAACATTTCCCGTCGTTAGCCGTTACACGCGAAAAGATACGAATTGGCTGAAAATACACAATTGTCAGTGTTTTTTTTGGATGCTCAGTTTGTTCCGAACCGCCTAGATGAGTAGTGTTGGACCTGACAGGAGTACACATATGTGTAATGTTGCTGAGCACATATCGCTGTAATAAACTTGTATCTGCCGAACAAAACCCAGCCACTAAGTGCGTGTACAGGTGGTCATATTAGTAATCAGTTTCACCACATATATTTTACGCAACAACTTCTTATGTCGGCTTGCGTGATTTCAAACCATCTTAGGAGTATCTCTCCGGCCGTCAAAGTGCTCCCTCTTTTTTGTTGCTTCATTAAAAATCCCAATTAAGTCGTACCTTCACAGTCGACAGATATTTTGTAATATCCTATCAGAGAGTCGGAATTAATTCTCAGGTACCAGTTCTCCAGATTTAATATCCCGCGACCTCAGAACGTAGGGATTTAATACGCGGATAAAATCAAAGAGCTTTCAACTCATTATCTTCCTGGGACATCCGTGTGGAGAATGGGAATTTGAGAACGATTTAATAGGATTGGTAGGCTTGTTTTATTTTGTACTTGATGTTACATCTCGTCATAATTTCCGTTAATGACTTAGCACTTTAATAAAAAAAATTTCGAACGTGTCGCTGCAGCGTTACGCCCTCGGTACCTTCATTATTCTCACTAGAGATGTCGGTTAGTTGACATGTGTGTATCTGTAGATGATAATAGCTCAAGTAATTCAATATTACTGCTAATCCCAGGAGATATGCTCATCTCTTCCTCTGGATTGTTAAAATTTATTAAAATTGACTTAAAAAAAGTACGTCCAAACTAAGACGGGCCGGGGAGGGAGGGGGCAGAAAGAAAGGTCTGTATAACCACATTTAAAGGGGTTCAAGTTTTAAGAACATAATTTTTTTTCCACTTCTGTATATTTTGTAATCTTGTCATAGCTTACCTAGCATTATGTAAGGAAAGTGCGTGAAACGTAATTAAAAAACAATCAACATTAACGTAGCGGTGTACATAGTACAATATCTAATTACTATCATGATGGGCGGCATATTATATTCTTCATTGAAATACAATAGCATACTTTAAGAAGTTTCGTGGGAAAAATATTACGCGATTTTCAAATAATACAGTAAAAATTTTTATGTTAAATCTGAAAAGAAAATGTTTAACCCTAAACCTTGAATGAAAGTGAATGTTTCAGAATCCAAACAAACGTGTTCGGTGTTTTGCTATTACTTTAAGAAACGATTAAGCTTAAAGAGTATTCTACGTAATTACTTTCTGAAGTTTGTGTGGCACGTGTCTAACGGCAACTTGTTTATAATTGCGTTTAAAAAATGTAGAAAATTCTTTCACAGTTTATTTCGTAGTTTCATCCTGTACTCATTGATGTTGCGTTACAAAAGAATATAAAAAACTCTTTAAATAAAGGAAGATATGTTGTTACATGAGCAAACTTCTCGACGTGGCTCAACATAATATCTAAGGCTGACAGTGGCATGTGAATATAGTGTTACATCGCCTCTACGTGCGAGGCACTGCAGGTTTCCCGCTATATTGCTTCAAATATCACACTTCACGTCATCACATTGTGCGCTACTTTGTAACAATGGCAGTGTACGCCTCCCAGTTGTAACACTTTGGTGTACAGCGGTTCGGAAAAACTGACTGTTTGATAATGTTGTAGATCTTGGGAATATAATGTACAACTTGCGTGCTATTTCTGCCGTAGTCTGTAATGTGTATGTAAACATGTCGGGGAACGTCCAATATAAGTATTCTGTCAAACAAACATGCAGCCAGCCACTGAGTTTGGACCAGAATTCTAGAAACTGCTTCTCAAAGGATCACTTGAGAGGCTCACAGCCATAATGAACTTAAGACCATCTTGGACCAAATAAAGCATTCAGTGCAATATTAACTTCAATAAAACCGTCACTGTTTTCTTTTAAGCAATTTGTTTTATTTAATTAATTTATTTTAATACGCATTCCCAAGTGCAATTATATGTTTTGCATATTGTATAAGGTTAAATTTAAATTTAAACACTTAAATTTGTAAACCGTCCAACAGTTGAATCCTGTAGCGTATAAACTAATGAAATAAAATAAGTAAATAAAATGTGCTGTTGTTCAGAATTATGCTATTTGGCGGACAGAAAATGAAAAATATACGGAATTTACTTTGACAGTGAAAAAGAACATAGTTTACTGAAACTCTCACATGATTTATCCCAATATCAGAAAAATATGCACTTGGTTCACTATGGTTCTGAGTCCTTCAATTATAAATATGTGTACAGTCGTATATTGCCCGCTCAACGCCTCGTCCACTGAAACCTGTGAACATATGCTAGGATTGGCTGCTGTAATCTCTGAAGAGATCAACAAGTTAGAAACATGTTGAGTGTAGACATTTATTATTCTTCACCTGCCTCCACAGTATGTACCAAACATAGTCGTGTGCATATAGCAGGGCGTAACTCCTTCTACATGTAGTCTTCCTCGTAACACTGGGCCGAGTGTGTCGTCGCGCCAATGTACCAAACATAGTCATGTGCATATAGCAGGGCGTAACTCCTTCCACATGTAGTCTTCCTCGTAACACTGGGCCGAGAGTGTCGTCGCGCCAATGTACAGATTGTTTTATACCCGAGCCTACTTCACTGTGCGGTTGAACGTGTTACGAGTAGTTAAGACTTCAGGTAGTTGTACACTGTTGATCCCAGCAACCAGTGATACATGTTTACAGACTTCAGTTGTCGATACGTTGGACGGGTAAGACACAATTGTACACGCATTAAACTAACTCCGTCTTAAAAATTGCCTTCACTATCATCCATTTTAACGTTAACTTTTCCATATTTAAGCAGAAAAATTATTTACGCCACTATGAAGAACCTCGCATGTTTGTATATTTAATACCAGATGTCTATAATACAAAGACACATGTATATCTGTCAAAACAAGCATGAGCGAATCAAATGTTTGTACAGTGACTAATGTGCAATGTCCCATTATTTGTAACTCAAGTACCACGCAGTTGTAGCCAGACTGATAAGTTTCCACTAGCGACGAACTGTACATTATTTGTCGCTACGTCCTACTGTATTTACCCCGAGCTAGTTCTATAGACAAAGGTCATAGCTCTGTATCAGTTATTTATGCGACTGTGTTGACAAGCAGTGGAGCCGGGTTCGCAAATAATGGCGAAATGTTGTCCGAGTTGGCCGTCATATTCTAGTGTGACTCACTACAACATCTTCCAGTAACTTTCTCTCCCTCTCTCTCTCTCTCTCTCTCTCTCTCTCTCTCTCGCCCTCTCTCCTGCGAGTTTCTCTTCCTTTATACAAGTCAAACACTCGCCGACTGACAAACACATCGAAGCTCAGCTTAAAACCGGGGCGTTTCTTTGTTAAGTTTACTTCTACACCCTCGGCCAATAACCTCTACTATGAATACATGTTCTTCAGTGATTTCCAGGTATAAATGAGCGCCATGTCGTGATATTAGTACAGGTGAAATTATAAAATTCGTTCTTTGCAACATAAACATTATGTAATATAAGAGACCAGAAAACATCGAGAGATTATTTTACGCAAACTGGAATTAAAAAGAATATACGTTTACTGCCACAAGCTAGAAGTACAGACAGCGCCATCTTACCTCATCTAGGATGTGACTGGCTTCTCACTGCACCAGCGGTCAACGTACATTGTTGTTGTTGTTGTGAATGTCCTACAGCTTGCGCCGACTGGCAAAAGCAAGATTTAATACTAGAAAACTAATTTCAATAACTAGAACCAATATCCATTAACAGTACTCTGTATAGAAACTTGCAGAACATCACAAACACGTAACGTGCCGAATCCCCGACACATGACACATAAAACCGAACCGCTTAAAGCGGTGAATACTGAAGAACTCTGGTCAACATACAGACTGTTGTCGCTCAAGAATGTGTAGTACAGTGCATAGTGAGCACTAAATATCCAACCTTTGAAAAACAAATCACTAGACGTTGCAACATTAACAAGAAAGTGCTGGCAGCGAATTACCAAATATACTTCCGTGTTATTTTTTAACAAGGCATGTTACAAAGTAGAGAGGTATTTTGGTCGTACGCCATTGTAGAAAGAGGCGTGTCACAGAAAATCAGATAGTGCACACAAACAAACAGACAAGTAAACAAACAAAAGTACTTTGTTTGCGACTGGCAATTGTATATGTTTACCTTCTTCCGTGTATTTTCGTGTTTACATACAACAGTTCTGAAATAAACTCTGTGATATCAACCTCTCTGTATTCCATGTACTTAACAACTTATTTATCTTATTTAGGTACTTGCTAAGTATATACCGTAAGAGAGGGTGACTTTGATGTATAGAAAAAAAATTTCGCTTATTATGGTAACTCTGAATGTATAAAATTAATTTGCGATAAATTCCGAATAACAATTAACCGCATTTTACTTAATAAATATTTACTCATAGCTGAGAAATATGTCAGTAAAAATAATAAAAGTGTCACAAAACCACCTCACGTGTCTAAGGCTACCCGCTTACAGTAACTTAGCACCAACATCAGGTGATTCAACCAAGACGTTGGAAGAAATGTATCATCGTCTGCACACTGCTGCACCTAGCTGCTAACGTAGTTCACATTTCACAAACATATGGCTTAGACATAGTTTACTTCTCGCTAGAATTCCTTCATTTAGATGTTTTATTCTTGTAAAATCAACGTGGTTTCCTATAAAACACTCAAAATTATTACAATTAACTGTTTATGAATACCGTTGCCAAATTATGTGAAGTTATCGGTATTTTGTGAATTATTGTTACTTTCACGACAACAAACATTTGTGCTTGGAATTACATTTAACTACGAAACAGTACATTAAGAAAATACTTCGCTTATTGTTGCTGTAAGTATGACTTCGTGCATTTCAGTAGAACTGAACAGAACATGAAGAATTGAACAAAGTTTGTTATATGTCGTGTGTTTGTTAGTGACGATTGTGTGTTTCAAAATAGAATGTAATGTCCACACATTTACGGGATTCGTAACGGCAATAGGGTTGTATAAATTTATTGTTGACGAACAGAAACCTGTATTATGTAGTCGGTAACTCGCAGATATTTGTAACTAAGACTACTAGCTATATATTACAGCAACTATTCAGCACTCGTGTATTAAATAGTAGATACGTATATATCATTCTCAGAGCAGTGTAATATAGATGTAAACGTTGTACGAGCCTATGTAAATAGAAACACGTGGCAATGTTTATGTTTACCTACAGAGGAAATCTACGCGCCTACTGGCCGTGTGTTAGTGTGAGTGAGGCACGGCACCAAGGGCGATGTTGACCGGCTCATCTGGTGCGGTATCGCCTCTACTGCAAAACACTGAAACAACGTGCTATGGTATCGTACATCACTCGCCTGGCTGACATTTCAGCGGTGACCCCACCGTTATGTTCGTGGAAAATTTTGTGTGCACCTTTCTATTGTAGTTTCATACAAACCTCATGAGTTGTTGTTTAGATACAATACATTGGAACAGCCGTTTTTTAGTCGTTTTGAAGGGCTCCGAAATAATCTTTCTAAGTGAAGTGATATTTAGAAACCACCATTCCAACATTGTTAGAAGGGTTTGTTTGTTTCGTAAATGCACACGTTAGAAACACGCTGAGAAGTATCTTAGGAAAGAGTTTTGCTAGGACACTGCAACGATGTTTACAAACTAGCCAGGCGGCCGCCTTAAGGGGAAGTGTTTGGCAATTTTGTTGTATTTTCAGTTTTAGAGCCATTCACGCAAATCGTGTTGTCAACAATTTCTCTACGACAAAGCATAGAGTATATTCTTGGTAAACTGCTCGACATAAATAATCACGGAATCATTTATAAACTGTCATGCAGAATCATTGCAAGGGAATTATAGTTTTAAAGCCGCAATATTTGTTTTAGAGTATAAATCAACAATGTTTGTTTGAAGATCCAATTTAATGTATGTGTTCTTTAACATGTTTGTAGTAACTTTGTATTATGTATTAAATGCAATTTGTAAACAGTGATAGAAAAAGTGCATACTAATAATTTTTTATCACTGCATTTACCAAATAATGCAAATTTAGTGCGGAAATGTTAAAGAACACACACATTAAATTAGTTCGTCGAACAAAATTTTTTATTTATATTCTAAAATAAATAATACTGCTTTAAAACAGAGAATTAGTACATCAGGTGTATAGTGGAATGTTTAACAAGGCATCTTACCCAGAGTGTTCAGTTGATATGGAAGGAGGGTATAAGTAAACACGACATTGTGTCGATGTAGCATGACGACTTCCTGCCAGATATCCGGGGAAGAAGCTGCCTAATTACCTGGCGACCCTTGCCTGCCCGACCCGCCTCTCACTGAGATAACAGCGAGGGTTATAACTGCAATTAAGATGAGATCACAACACAAGGATGAGGTTATCTACTGTCGCTAGATGTCTGCCATATGTAGCTGCAGTACCTTCATTAGCCAGCCAGCTAGTCTACCTGGCCACACTACTATACTATCTATCTTCTATGCTGCTCAGTAACAAATATTATTACCAAGCACTCATACAAGTTGCTTTCATTTGTACACAAGTCCTCCTTGTTTTACTCTAATATTGTACACACATGCCATTGTTGCTCTCGCCTAGTCACGTGTTTGTGACGTCACTCCTGTATTGTGTGGCACGTCTTTGTTAGGCTATCTGTGCTGTCTTACTTTCATTGGTTTTCACTTTGTTATTTGTTTTCAACTTTAATTTAGCTTTTTTTATTTTATGTGATTTGACACAATTTCAGTTGGAATTTATTTGTTTTATTATTTATGTATATGTTGACTACATACTGTTCGGCTTGTTTTTGATTTTATTGTTTTTGTTGGTTCGGACTTGGCTTTCTGAGTCGGCATAGCGTACGTCCTTCCTCGTCACGAGAATTTTCCCAAACACACTATTCGTTGTTTTGTGGGCAGGATTTAACAAAATTTACCACTTCACTAATTTAGTAAAATTACATAACGGCTTAATATTATAACAGAACAAATTAACAGAGCGAAGTATGGTCGTCACATTACAAGAGAAGTCTGTTGCGACTATATGTACACTCGGATACCAATAATTTATAATTTATTGTGATTGAAGTCTTATAACTGGATAATATGTTCCTGCTTTTTGTAATCTATTGACTGCCAACCACCCTCCCGGTGTATTTATGTGTATATATAAATATATAAATAATACACACATATAGGGAAACTCGCTGGACGATGTCAAGTTCGGAGAGATGCCAGAGGTAATGGTTATTAGTAACTTTCGTTTAATATTATTAGCTAACTTTTTTCTCTTAAAAAAAGAAGCTGGTAGTCAATTTCTGCCAATCACAAATGTCCAACGATAATAGTATCCTATTGTAATATTTTGATTCACATTTATTCAAACATTATCCCAAAAGTGCTTCATCTTCCTCCTTGTTTATATTTATATATACACAATGACACAATAGCAGAGTGACGAGTGAAGTGCGACCATGTGCCGGGGAGACAGACTCCTGGGTCTCTAGGGGGGAGGGGAGGGGGGTAGAAGGTAGGAAGTATGTTAAGTATCTTAGCAGAGGCACACAGGAACATACTGACATGTTATGTTACTTGACATGCCAGCAGTATAGGGACTGTATAAGCGGATCAAGACAGCAGTGTGTCCTTCACTACAATACCTGGCCAGTGTTGTGTTTCACACCTCCAGCTTTACCTTACCTCGGCCTCGTCTTACACCCCTCCCCCTTCTCCTCACCTTGTCATACTACCACTGCTATACTCCGTCCATTCTAAGGTTGCAGCTAATTCATCCAAGTGAACGCCAATAACGTTTTTGTACAATGTAATATTGGAAACTGCAAGGTAACTATGGCACAATGTGAGGAGTCAAGATATAATTCAATTGCTTTGATTTATTTCGTTAGCAATGTTTGTTTCTGCTGCAAGCTTAGAGTGGACGGAGTATACATAGCACACACACATGCGCGCAGCACCCGTTGTTCATGTCAGTCACCACTTTGCATTTGATTATTTTTTCCTTTTTCGAAATGCCGGAAAAAAATGTTAGATCCTCGATTATACAGCAAATTCTAAACATACTGTGTTATTGCGGGTATACGCCATAGCGATATTATATCATCCCAGAAATATTAGTGTCAAACAAAGTAAAACCAAAGGAAATAAATGAGGAAACTAGCCAAGTTGGCTGTAGTCAACACATCCACAAATCAAAACAACAGAACATGAAAGATCTCACAAGGAATTAGTCAACACCACATAAGTAAAGACATTACCGCAAATTCTACGTGCCTTACGCTACAGTGCAGACCTCGCTGTTGTACTGGTCACGTGTTATTAAGTACAACCAGCCAGCCAAAGTACGGTTATACGAGAACTTAGCTACAATAATTGTGGCGCAGTTATAACACAATGCCTGTACCGTAGTGCGGTATAATCGCTTACTTAAGCGGGCGCTTGACGAGAAAAATTTTTATTTCAAACATTTTTATATTTGTACGAGATGTGGTTTGTTTTGGAGGCATACATTGCGACTATATTATACTGTAATGAAAACATTTTGGCTTTCATAGTTTCTTTATAATGGCATGTCAAAGTCCAAATTTGCATAAAACTGTTTTATGCTTTAGAGGCGAACTAATTGACTTACCGAACTGAAAAAATTCACACTGCATAATTAAGATGTAGGCCATAAGCTCTCCTGCATAGAAAGTAAACACAAAATACTTTTGCATTAAAAAAAAAGTCTTGAATTTTCTAAGTTTTGATTTCTAATGTAAAATCTTTTTTAAATTAATTTTTAAATTATTATTTTCTGTTATATAGGAAACTTTGTAGCCTATAACATCGTTATTCAGCGAGAATTTTTTCAGTTCGGTAAATCTGTTGGTTTTCCTTTAAACAATGAAACCGTTTAATGCAATTTTGGACTTTAATGTGATATTGTAAAACACTATGAAACCAAAAACATTTTCATTACAGTAAAAAATAGCCTCAGTGTATGTCTACAAAACAAACCATATCCCGTACAAATATGAAATTGTTTAAAACAATAAAAATTTTCTATCATGAGTCTCCTTAGCACTTTCTTATCAACATTAAAAAAGCGAATGATGATGATGATGATGATGATGATGATGATGATGATGATGATGATGATAATAATAGTAATAATAATAATAGTAATAATAATAATAATAATAATAATAATAATAATAATAATAATAATAATAATAATAATCCAACAGGCGATAGGGACGGATTGTTCAGTGGGCGAGGCGTACTGCGCCTGCAACAACTACACGTAGGGACGAGCACGTCGTGTTATTACACAATATGAACCTTTCTTGTACGAGGCTGTACTTCTGTGACGTCGACGTCACATAATAACGTGACATTTGCACGCCCCTAGCCGTTATGCATGTCAGTTCATAACACGATCAGCACTAAATAAATATAAATTTAACTTTTCCCCAATGCAAGTGTAAATACACGGTCATTTCTTAACATGTTTCAAATATGCATATTAAATTTTACCAGGACAATAATTTTACTTGTTTAAAGAAACTTTTGCAGGAATATGTTTTCAATTGTTTAGTTTGCAAAAGGAGAAACATTTTTCAGAGCATGATCTGAGGCACGATAAACCGTAGATAAATCACCTCCCCCCCTCACAGTTCGTTGTTTTAGTTGGCTATAATTGAACGTGTATGTCCAATGTGGTTGTACAGTGTTGATGTGTTAGTACCGCGTGGCAACACTGCTGGGTAGTGTACTGTGTGTGTGTGTGTGACGCAGTACGCATGCCTGCACGACGCGACACACTACGGCACGCACAACTCCACAAGGACGTAACTTCCTCTATCATACCTACACTTGAATACATAGCAAGTCACACTCTTAGGCTAACATCCAGGAACGTCATATGACGTAGTTGAACTGTTGCAGAGCAAGTGGTGCTTGCTCAGGACTGTACTGTCTCGCTTCACACAGCAGCTGCAACCAATAGCCACGGAGTACAGTCACACTCACTTCCTTCTCACTGAAATGAATTCTGCTCCAACTTGTATCAATGCACGCCACGAACATTTGCAGCTGTGCTACGTGGGGCACGGCATCAGTCGCCATATTGATTTTTTTTTATTCTTCGCTCTTATGAAATTATGAGCAGGAAAATGTGAAATGTGCTATTATATCAATTCTGTTTACTTTGTTCTACAATAAAAGCATCACGGTTGATATTTTAACGTGTATTTAAGCCGTAATCAATCGAGCAATTTTTTTATAATATTCTTAATTTGCCCTCTTCCTTTCCCATTTTTTAATTTATAAAGTAAATAAAGATTGCCGGAGCCTTTTCTTAAATTTGTGAGCGAAGGAGGTATTTCATAAATTGATAAAAAATATGTTTTGATAAATTGTTTATCTTAGTGGGGAGGAAGTGGACGGAGTTTCAGCCGACCGCCGTAACATCAGCGCCAATAAAACACAATATTCTCGGTAACTTGGTGAACTACAGCCAAACAACAAGGGGGTCAAACATCCAGGCGAGTGTCCAGGCCTGTTCTTCTACGACCGTGGTTCAGGATAAACTAAGCACTTCCTACAAAATTATCTGTCACCCATTATACACTCTATATATACTATTTTAAGTACGAAAACTTTCATGCAACTAAAAACTAGTTTAAACATTTGACAACTCTCAAAACTTGATTTATATAGCCCAATAATTACATTATCTAGATTATTATAAAGGTTGTGAAGTGCTCACTTTTGAAGAGAGTCTCTTATAACAGCATTGTTTTGTTATTCACATATGAGCGTTCATATCAGAGGTTTCCTACAATGTTACATCGTTCTCCGGGTAGATGGCTATTGCAATTAACTTAAGTCTCTCGCCGAGAAGTTCTTTCAACACATCGCGTTGGTGAAGTAAAATATTTTGTCAGCACTTAACATCTATGTCTTCAGCGCTGGTGAGGTGTGACATGATGTATGAAGCAGCGACGGAATGAAGGGGTGGAGGAAACGTAAAATCCCCGAGAAAACCCGCCTACTTGTGGTATCGCCCGGCATGATTGCCACATGCGAAAACCCGGGGACCGACCTCGCGGGGAATAGAAGCCAGGTCGTCATGTTGGGAGGCGAGTTCCCTAACCACTGAGCCACATCACATGTACGAGTGTAGTGGAACAGACCAGGACACTTATATATCTACGTGAGCACAGCAGTCGTTATTGCTCCAGGAGTTCACTTTCCTCTCACAGGAAGTCATTTCCGCGGGAAAGCACTTACAGTATACTCGCATGTTGCTGAAGTTCCTGGCTCACATCCAAGTATTCCCATATCCTGTCCCTGTTGGCCAACATGGCGTCGTCCTGCATGTTAGGTCTCGTCAAGATGTTTCCCTGCGTGGAAAGTCGCCCTTACTGCTGGCTAGTCCTGCGACAGTTTGTACCGCCCTGGCCTAACTATGTCCACATTAACTAATTATCAATACATTTTTTAAAAAAAAATATTCAGATACGAGGTACTTTGCCGGTTTCTTTATTTTTACTATATTTAATATTATTACTGTCTTATGAACAATAAACAGTTAGTGAATTGGAAATTCCCAATGCAACATAATATGCGGTTTAGTAAGTTTTACAGAATCAATAATCACTAATTCATATCTAGTTAAAAACAACGTACTGTACTGCTGTGGACTTACGCCATTGTAATATTATGTCGTCCATAAACCTAATGTGTGGCTTAGAAGAAACAAACGGAAAACAATAAATGAGAAAGCTAGCTTGGCTGTAGTCCACACATCCATCAATTAAAACAGAATATGAAATATCCCGTAAGAAATTAGTAAATAACATATGAAGAAAAATCCAGAAGTAAGAGATCACTTCGCCGATTTTTTATTTTTGCTATTGTAATAATGTTTTTGAAATTAATCTTTCACAAAAATTATAAGCAGATTTGTTAATAAAAGTTCCTTACATCACCGTACTTCTTAAAATCCACTTTAAAAAACGGTGATTTTTCACCTTCTTAAGGTTCGTATTTCGATAAAAAAAAAAAACAGTATAGAAAATTAAGGCTATTGCACGAGCGTCACATTTATGTAGAACCGTGACGATAACCCGTTGGGTTCGAGGTATCGTTTCTTTGAAAGAGTCTTTAAAACTGGTAAACTGAGAAATTACGATTATTTCAACGTTGATTCCTTGTTCAAACTGCATTGTTGCGAGTTAGTTTAGCTAGGCGGAGCACTTAATAGTTGTGTAGACGTTACTTGCAAACACTTTCCTCTTACAAACAATTTGTATCTGCCAGGTTTCCCATAACGGTCAAACTATGCATGTTTGGCTTCATGTAACCCGTGAAAATCAATAAACATAATGTCAGTAAATAATTTACGTATGAACTACATATAACGAGCTACATCTTGATGTGTACGTAAACCCATTACAACATATTTGTGTACTTACTAAAAATATTGATATTTAAGCTTTTTCCTACTTTTATAATTTTTTTAAATACAAAAATTTTTTGTAGTGAAGTTGTATACCCACAGGATGTATGACGTAAAAACAAACAAAATTTTATTTTGAAATGTCCTTATGGGTCACATTTGCCGAGCTAATTTTTTGTAAGAGGAAAATGTACTAACATTAAACGTCTACAAAACTAACAATGTTCCATACAAATATAAAATTACGTTTCCCACTTATATACTCCCTTAAGGCAACTGCCTGGCACTCGCTATAAATACGATTCAGTGTGTTGGCAATCCGATGTTACGAAACTACATCGAGTACACTAACAGCAGTATGCTAAGAAAGCACACTTCAGCGAGTACGAACATTTACTGCTGAGATACCAGCACTAGCCAGGCGGTCACCTTAACATTTACCAGGAGACTTTACTGCCAGCTCACTTATTTTACTGCGAATGTTATGTATGTAGGAACTAGATTTTATGGTTTTTAATTTGAACCTAATATTGTTTTAAAAATGTAAAAAAATGGTGTTAGCTTGAATATAAAAAACGTAAGATAATAATTATGTATTATTATCAAAATTGAGAATCAAAACATATCCAACGACAATTACGTCACGTATAAGTTGTAACAAGGTTATAATTTTTCCAAATTATTCTTTTACAAATTTTGAAGTTGGCCGGCTTTTATCATTATCACAAAAAGTAATATTAATTGGGGATATTTCCAGCAGTATATTTTGTTCAGTGAATAATTGTGATTTCTGAGAGAGAAAAAATACTCAATTTAGGCTGATTTTTATTTATTTCGTAAGGTAAATGTAATGGTTACGTCACTGCGACGTGTTGCAACGTCTTTCATGTTCATGTTTGTTTCGCCCGCCTTGACTGTACAATAGGGACACGAGGTAGTATATTATAGTCAGTGATAGGACAGTGAAGGCGTAGTGTATACGTCGTTCGGGATAAAATGAGCACTGCAAATTTAACCTTTGAAAAATATAATTAGTAGTTACTGCATATAATTCAACATTAACTGTAGTTGTCTTACTGCTTGTGTGGTTGGCAACGAATTTACCTAATGTAGATTCGTGTATTTTGCAATTTAAATGCTATACTACTGAAATAAAATCAGTTGAAATCGACGTATTAATGTTTTATATTATTAATGGACTTTTTAAATCAAACTATATAAGTTCCTGGCAATTGCACAATTTATCTTACACGCGCAAACATACAAATTGGCTGGAAATAGAAATTATCAGGACTTTTTCGAGTGCTTACTTTATTTTGAACCACTTATAGTGTAGTGTAGTGTGTGTGGCAGGTAAGACTGGCGCCAGGATACATCGGAAGGGGGGGGGGGGAGGCTGGACGTCTGCCCGCCCCTACCTTATCCCCTCCCTCCCCTACCTGCCTTGCCCTGACACAAATATAGACCCTGGCCTACACGGCCACGCTGAATGGCATCTCACAGCCATTCACCTGCTGCTCTCAACACTGCCTGTGCTCGATAAAGTTAGCACTTTTGATAGCCTAAGTTACTTTTTACTTTCCACATTATTCATAGCTTCAATGCAAGCAAAGCTACCGAGTTAACAACCATGGTGTATATACTGTATACGTATATGTCTGAGGTTACTACATACAAGCTAAGTAGTAATCATCAATAATTATTGTTCTAGACAACGTTCTCTTCAAAAGTGCTCCCTTTATCGTGAACAACTATACGCAGGTAACTACACTCTATTAACAACAAATTACCTTTGTCAACACGCTTTGTGCTTAAATATAATAGTTTGCAAAGTAACTTTACCGGGAACAATACTATAATAATAATAATAATAATAATAATAATAATAATAATAATAATAATAATAATACCACCATCAACAAAAATTATTCTCTAATTATATAATGGCATGGGATTTCTTTTTGGTGGGGTTGGTTGTTGCTTTTTTAAAAAACAATATTTGTGTTGAAAAAAAAAGTCCACAAATAAAATAAAATTGCGTTTTTAAATTACTATTTATACTTTTTTTTTTGCGGCGAAGCTACATTACAGCGACGGTTATTCAAACAAACTTTGTGATGTTGCACAGAAAGTGTTTTCACTGTGAAGCGGTTAGTGGCAACAAGAATAGGGATTTGCATGTTACATTATACAGGATGTCCCATAAGTCCTGTCTCATAGGGCAAATGGAAATTGGTGAAATATGGAATGGTTTAATAGTGATGTAGTGTGTTGGCGTAAGACAACAGCAGTGTGTTCACTTCCATGCGTCATTAAAACAGAAAATGCTCAAATTGATGGTCGCAATGTAATTCGCACATGCGTATGCGATGGTTCAAATTGCTTTGTACACGATGTAACATGGTCGGCGGGATGGTGCGGCCTGTAGTAGTAATGTTGTTATTCACAATAACAATTCATTACACTACAACACTATTAAAACATTCCATATTTCACAAATTTCTATTTGCTCTATAAGACCCGACTTATGGGACATCCTGTATTATATGTCGCTATTATGTGTAACAGTTTACTGCCTCGAGGAGACTATTGCAATGGGAATAACATTACGTGCAAATGTAGGAGGGAGGGAAATAGGCGTTACAAAGAGTTTCTCCGGAGATGGAAATACATATTCGTTCATAATTTTCAGGGTATTGGGAAAAAACCAAGACGAACAAAACATCACAGGTGGCATATGTGTGTGTTAGCCTGCTGTCTAAGTCACACTAAATATATATTTGAAAATACATAAGCCTAACCTCGCCACTCAAAACGATCGTCAAGTGGAAATGTTAATATATCCTCTATAGTAAGCGTAGATGTTAGATCGCCTGGACATTATACTGCCCGGCGCGCTAGTTAGTGTGGCGGGTAGCATCTTTGTAGCTGCCAGGCGCTGCGCTACACTGTGCACCAGGCATGACGTAATAAATATTTCTCGCACTTCCGAATTAGTATATAAAAATTTTTGCTACCAAGTAATTGTGTGGTTTTTTTCTATAGTTTAACTGGCGGTGAAAGTAGTAGTGTAATTGTTTATGTAAATATGAGATAGCTCTCCTCAATCTTCAGTTTTCATTCATTGTTATGTGTTTCTGCGTATCGCACTCAACACATGCTATATCAATGATAGATTTTCTTAAAAATATTCGACCTATTGTTTACGTACATACGGTCTCGCTTTTATCACATTAATCATATTGCCCAGTTAATTTGTATAATGTAGGTCACAGAGTCAAAAACAAGATTCTATTAATTACGTATTTCTAATCAGTCTGGTTATTTTCCAGACGCAGCAGTTTAAACAGTCCCTTTAGGCTCGGCATTAGACGTTATACCGTATTATAAATTTCGCTTTTATGAAATTCTGGGAAGAAAAAAGTAAAAGGTTCTATTGTAGCGTGAATTATATTTACCTTTCGTTACATCACACACATCGCAGTTGAACTTTAAACGCATACTTAGGATAGAACCAGTGCAGCAAATTAATTATTAATAAAACTGTAACGTACCGTTTTCTAATGTAGCGCAAGATAAATAAAAATCACGCTATAATAGTAATTTTATATTTCTCTTGTTGGCATTAAAGAAAAACTAAAAACTAACTAATCCAAGAACTGGACTTACGCCGAACAATGAAAGACATATTGGGGAACCCCAAGGTCTTGCTTCTAATGTAGGGGTATAGCTTCAATTGTGTTTTCTTTTTGTATGTTCAAACATTGAGTGCAGGTTAAGTAGTTTTGTCTAGGTTGGCAACAATAACAACTTCGTACAACCCATTTCAAACACATGTAGCGAGGCCATATCAGTGGTTTCAGGCGCATGTATGCAACCCGCACTAACTCCATATAAACCAAGGCTAATTAGAGGTTCGCTGTAGCATTAAGAGTATTACATATATCAACATAATCTTCACGTTTTATAAGAGATTGAGTCGTTCTTATTTTCACTGCGTTTGTCGAAGTTTAGTTTAAAGAATGGTTGCTACGAATTTTACGCAACTTTTTTTTCGTATCACGTTGATAATGTAACCGTTTGTTATACTTGACTTCGGCAAACGCAGCGAAAATAAGGACGACTGTGTCTTTGATACATCGCAAAGATAACGTTGATATGTGTAATACTGTTATTGCTATAGTCAACCTATAATTAGCCTTGATTTATATAGGGTTAATGCGAGTTGCATACATGCGCCTGAAACACTGATACGGCCTTATAAGGACGTTCCTGAGAGTAAAAAGTAATAATACTATATAATTGTATATTTGTATGAAACATTGTTGGTTTTGTAGGCGTGACGTGGGAGAACATTATCCTCTTACAAAGCAAGTTAGCTCGGCCAGCACTAGGGGCCCTGTACTAGACGTTGGACTCCTTAGTATAGCGCGATCATGCAAACATGTTTTATAAAATGTCCCTGTAGTGCACTCTAAATACAAGGAGATGGATTAAAGTCCTATATAACAGTTATAATGACTAATGTCTGCTACTTAAATTGTCGTACCAAGAATTTGTTTTCGATGGCAGTTTTGAACTGTAACTGTGAAAGTATTATTGATAATTTTCTGGTATTTTGTATTTGAGTGCTGAAATATAAAACATTTTAATATTGCAATTCTCATTTTTTGTAATAGTTTTAAGAAGATAAAATGCAAAATGTTACATCTGTAAGGAAATGCTTTCGGCAGGGGGAGAGGGTAAATGATAACACCAAAAAACCCTCCTGGGTACGCCTACGGCTACTTGTACAGAACCGATATCATGGACATACGCTTGCGCAATGGCGTATGTCCATGATATCGGTTCTGTACATAATACCAACCCATTGCAAGAATCGTTCAAAGATTACGGCTACTTGTTCACCACAACGTGTTGTCTCTATGTACTGTACATGTCAGCTATCACAGCTAGTATGGTACACGTGTACTGTGAGGTAGCCTAGAAGACAGTGTGGTCCACGTGTACTGGCAGTAGACAGTAGATGTAGGGAAGAGCTCACAGCTAGTGTGATGGCACGAGGTATTAATAATCAGGCAGGTATAACGTGCAGTGTTATAGATGGTTGAAGAGAGGGGAGGGTGTCGTAGAGGGTGAGGCAGGAGACAGGCAGACTGCTACAGTCGCCGCTGGACCTCAGCCAGATGCTGCGACAGGAATAGTTACCCCCTCCCCTCCGCATATATCTCGCCAGACTCTCTGCTGCTGTCTGAATGGGCGACATCGCGACACCCACGCTAACACTTCTACTGTCGTACACTCTATGTCGTCCACACCATACAATAATAATATATACATTTATCTAGAGTCCACACTCAATGAAAAACATTTTTATTTTCATCTCGATTGCTGGACGAAAATGCGAACTTGAACAAACATGGAAGTTAATACAGCAGGAGCTTCAAAATAAAATTGACGAATAGTATGCTGAGTTACGGGAAATGTTACTGCCTAAAATTACACTATTTGATTTCAACGCCAATGTTGACACTAGGGGTACACATTAATATGCGTCCGGGATTAAAATAAAAAAGGGAAAATTGGAAAATTCTTGCGTGTGACCAGAGGGCGCAACATGTGGCTTCTTTTTTTTTTTGTATGGCGAAATTATGATAACGTTCGTGTTTGCAACTTGTGATATCTTGATTACATATGTTGTTTCATTTGAAATAAATACTATACTTATTTAATTTCAATCAGGAATTCGGTTGGTGATTGTAATTTCTACCTCAATTAATGATACGTCATTTGTAGATATTGATTTTTTGCAATAATATGTCAACATAAATTTATAGTTTTCAAAATGTAAACTTCAGACGGATCACGTCAAGCTCAATGAGCTCGTATATCGCAAATAAATAAATTAATTAAACTCACCCAAAAGGCAACGAAATTTGTTTAGCTGAAACGAACTAACATGGTGTACAAAACAATTTTTTCCCACCATAGTAATATTACATAGCCAAATAAAAATTATTCAGATTATAATTAAAGCACGTTATTACACAATATTGTTTCAAATAACAAATGTGGTGACATTATTCTCAAAGAAAAAACATCACTCATCTTTTAATACACGACTACAATATCTATAGTTGAAGAATGCTTGAGGAATGCTACTATGACAGTGCGGCATGCAATAAGATTATTATTAAGCTTCATGATTATGCACGGAAATAATAGAAGTGTTATGCGTACTGAAAGCACATAAGCGAAATAAAAAATTATATTGTACATTTGAGTTATTTTTCAAATTGTAATTTATGTTAGATATGTTTTCCTACTCATAGGATTGAAGTACTGTACGTATAAACAAGGAAAAAAATAATTTTAATACACATAAGAAAATTGTGATAACTACAAGTACAGTAGTTCAGAAGTCAACCATGAGAAAATATACTATAGGTCATGCGGGATAAAATGAGCACTAAAAATGTAACCTTTGAAAAATATCACTAGCCGTTACTGGATATAATTCAACATTAACGAGAGTAACTTTACTGCTTGTGTGGTTGGCAGAGAAATTACGTAATATAGTTCCATGTATTTTTCTATTTAAATACAACAATACAAAAACAAACTCAACCGAAATAGAGATAATTGTATTTTATATTATTAATAAACTTTTTTCTATCAAACTGTATCGATTCATACTGACTACACAATTTATCTCACACACGCAAACATTAAGTGACGTGTCAAGGGAGGTTAGACGTTTCCCGTTGTTAGCTGCTACACGCGGAAATATACGAACTGGCAGAAAATAGAAATTTAGCAGGGCTTTTTTGAGTGCTTACTTTATCCCGAACCACCTATATCAGGTTTTTACACTTATGACTTCAAAGAGGTCCAACAATATTATGCGGAATGCGTAGTGTTAACATTTCCACCACATATTTGTATTAATTTAGCTTATAAATGACGCGTAATATATACTTAACACGCCTCTTTATACCGACCGCCTCAGTTATAATGTTATCTTCCCTAAATGTGGCTAAATATTTAAAATGACGACAAATGCACTTAAGGATATTAATTCCGTATATAAAATGTGCTCCGTCGTGTTGTATTTGGACGGTTTTTATATAAAAGGAACTAAGTAACATTTCCTTGAAATTAATAAAACCGCTCACAAGGTTAAGTTGACTACGTGATGGTTGGTTCTGTGCACTGCAGAAGGTATGTAAACAAGATGCAAAGGTTTGTTATGTACTCGCGTTCAAAACTCAGACAATCAGGTTCCTTGTATATAAAAGTCTTCTATTTAGCGTATAGCCATTGAACGCTACAGTACACAGTGTAGCTGGGCCGTGTAGATTGTAACCACTGATTATCGTGAGAACATTTTTGCACCAACCTGCGCACATCTGCAGCTGTGCTTCATTGCTATTGCCAGCGTGTCGCTGTGGAAAGACGTTTTACATTTGACCCTACCAATCAGAACAAGGTTACTGCGACATCACACGTATGTGAGAGAGAGAGAGAGATTGGTCAGCGCTTAACATCGAGGTCTTCAGCACTGGAGAGGGGTGACATGAGGTGAGTATGGAGCAGCGCCGGAATGAAAGGGCGGGGGAAACGGCACATCCCAGAAAAAACTCGCTTACCAACGGCGAAAATCTGGGGACCGACCCCGACGGTAATAGAACCCGGATTGCCTTTGTGGGAGGCGAATGATATGACCAATCGGCCACCGCGGCCCTCCACATGACTGTGGTTTGTAGTAAAATGTTGGGTTTAAAACACCCAATCACAAGCTATGAAGCAGAGCTGGATATGTCCACATAAGGCATTGAAACGAACTGGATGAGAAATATTTATTTGCACCGAACAACAAAGAGTCTCTATAAATTATGAGCCCTCCTTGGTACAGGCATTGCGCTAGTGTTGGGCAATTACTGTGCTGTACATACTTCAAGTCTTATTATATATTTCACTATTACTGTGAACGATAAACATAAACATGGGTTAATGCTCTAACTGTACACACAAGTGTTTACCAACCTTAGTAACTATTTCACTGTGGTAAGTTCTCTTCTGGAAGCTGGCTACTTTGTGTCACAGAATAAATATCAATAGTATTTATCCGGTGCTTGCGTGTTACAGTAGTCTTCATAGCATTGTTTGCTTGCAACTTATAAACTCATCAATGTAGTTGTACCTGAAAGCATTAACACTTTCGACCCAGGTTGATATTACATAAATAACTTATGTCTGTTGTCAAGCTAGATGCTAATATACACTGTTTGTGCATGTGAGTAGGCGAATATTTGACTGTGTAAAGTGTTTATATAACTCGTTGTTTTCAGTCATGGAATTTTAGTTTTAAGAGTTTATTTCTACAGAACCAAGTATCTGAAGAATATATTTTACATCTTCTGGTCCTTGCTGACCAAACTAAGCAATGGAATATCATAACTTGCTGCAGTAAATTTATAAGCAATATAATATGTGTAGCGTAAGCAGGATATATGTATAAATGATTGACAGTACATGATGTATACATCGCGAGATAAGGTAAGGTTTATTCGCGAAGTATAGTAGTAGCAGGTTGTTGTTCCAGAAGGCTGTGTGACGTCATAAAGGTGCCAGCTACAGCTCCCAGGCTCACGACCTAGAATATCGCTCTTCTTTTGTTCTCGCACAGCCAAATAAGCAGCGTCCACTAGACATGGCAGCTTCCATAGAGGACGTTGTAGCGAGAACGCCCTCATCTTCTCATTGTGTGCTAATCAGCGGTTAACTTTAACTACAGCTCAATGACAATGGCTGTGCAGCTGCTCACGATCGCTTATTGTTTTAGCGACACGGTACCTGAATATAACTGTGTGATTACTGAGATTTACAACTAGTCGCGTACATGTGTGAGAGTAGCTCTTGTTTAGCCGAGACAAACTGCCTGTCCACCTGGCAACCGCGCTTCTCCACTTATATCAGTTTAAATATCACTGTTCCAAGGAGGAAATACTAAACTGCAATAGATGGTAGAATGCGGCTACACTAAAAACCTTGCATATTTAATTTCTTAATAGGCCTACTTGATATCAAAAATCTAATTTTAAAATTTATATTTCCCGAACAATTACGAGCGAATACAGAGCGTTTTTTATCTTTTTTATCGCAATAAATCGTTGGCCCAGTTCAAAAGGAAAACAATTTAAAATTCACAGTTTAGAGTAAAATACATATAGAAATATTTCCGTTTCGCCTAAAAAAACGGTTAATTAACATATTTGTTGTTGTTGAGTTAGTGGACCGTAGCTTATATTTGACGTTTGACGCACGGAAACGGGGAAGGCGATAAGGCGAATATAACCCGTGCGTCAAACACCGCATCGCCTCTAGGCGCGGAGGACTAAACTAGTGCGCAGTGTTCTAGTAGTAACTGTTTTCCAATGGAACTTCAAGCGATGACCGTACAATTTTATCTGTGGAAAGTATGTGGTTAAGTCCACTGCAGGTTTCTATGATCTTGTTTCAAGATTACGGTTGATATTTTCTGGGCTATGGCAACGTGAAAAAGTAATTTTTAGCACTTTTGAGGACATCGATAATCATGTTTTTAATTATCGGACTGCAGTTTTAAAACCACAGGGACTTAATTTGAAGTGTGTTTTCTTTTCGTAGATAAACACATTAGAAACATTTTTAGTAACTATACATGAAAAACGACTTACCGTCTAATGCGCCAGGTACAGAGGAAACTATTTAAGGTGTTTAAAATGTTTATAGTCTGCCTTTGGTGAAGTTATCACACTTAAAAATTAATAGGAATACTATTTCTAGCTCTTCACTGGCAATCCGAATAATGTGCCATGCTATTAAAGTGAATTTATTAAAGTGAATTTACGTCCCCCCCCCCCCAACCCCCCTTCATCAGAGTAGAGTGCACTTCTGTCTGTGTGTTGGTGAGCCAAACTCAAAAATGTAATTTATTTTTAGTGGTTTTCCTTTTGAACTGGGCCATCGACAATGCAAGCTCTGTGTGTTTGAAAGAAATATGTTGAAGGTCAACTGATAATGTATTTAATTAAACATCTCTGCCTGTGTTTACTGAGTGGCTGCTAACCCCTGAATGGTGTTAAGCTACGCCAAATATTAATGTTTTTGTCCCGTATAATGTTTACGTTCAAGAACTGTATGGCGTTATAAAGTCAGTGAAACCTTGCGTGAATTAGGATATTTGTCGTCAGGGAGGAAGGCGATGGGATGTCTTGGCTGTTATATCCATGACGTCGCAGTTTGTGTACGAAAGAGATAGTTTTGTGCGACATCAATACCAGGAAGAACACTCGACTGGTCGTGTTAGCAAGTGATTTACAACGTGCTGTAAGCCTGAAGACGTCGCCCGCCCTCGCTTGCTGACGGCTGTAATTGGGATTAATACAGCACCGAGGTGTAGGGGGTGGGGAGGGGAGGGGGGCAGGAAGTAATAAAGTACTCTATTCCCAGCACGCCACCCGCCATTTTACCCGTCCACACTCAATAAAAATTACGTCGAGCCTTTTCAAAACATTTGATTACACAAGAAAGAACTGCCAGCCCCTTCTCTCTGTCTCTCTCTACCTCCCCCCCCTTCTCTCTCTCTACCGCCCCTCCCTCCTCCGCCTTGATATCAGCCAAAGTTAGGCGAAGGGCGGGAAAGTACACTCCGCTCACTGTACAACAAAAGTTAAGGGCCTCGCCTACCAGCGCTTAAAATGCGTTGCAACGTGTTCGTAAATACGTGTTTATTTACCAAACTATTCCACACGCCCATTGTGTCAGTGGAAGGCACGTACACTTCAAATGGCGACGGCAGAGTGGTTACAATACCATCACGTCGATTAGGAAAATCACTTCAGATCTCCTCAAAATGGCCTAAAACAATTTTCTGGGGGGGGGGGGGCGACTCGCGGAATTCGTGTGAAACTACTACAGAAGCATGTAATGGACGTAGCTTAAAACTTTCCACCAATAAAAGATGGGGTGACCACAGAAAGTGTCAGTCAGGCGAGTGATCTACGATACTACTGCACGGTAGAGGCGATACCGCACCAGACGAGCCGGACAACATCGCCCTTAGCGTCGTGCCTCACTCACACTAACACACGACCAACACGTGTGTTCAATTTTCTGTTCACAATCAATGGTGTCTTAATTCTCATTGAAACCATTACAACAATTCTTTTAGGTCTTCAACTTAAGAGCACCGCCTACCGCGGTTTTTTATGCAACTGTTCATATGCGCCCATTGTACCAACTTACGAAAAGAAATCACTTCCGACAAGATAGGAATGCCATTAAGACACTATGACTGACGACATATTATGCGCCTAGATTATCATACTTAAATGGGATCACAAAAACACACATTTTCAACGTCGTAAAATGTATAGATCAATGGAGGACGCGACATGGATATATATGTGTTGCATGCTGTTTCTAAGCTGACGTCACCCATGTGGGATGAGTAGTTTTCCGATAGTTTTATAACGGTCGAAGCTGTGCATATCTCTCAGCGACTAGGGCAGGCAGCCAAAACTTAACACACCCAACACCAATCTACCCCGGTACTGGGACAAACAGATGTGTGGCGAAGGGGAGGGGGGACACTTTACCTCCCCTAGAACAGCGGGGAGGGACAGTATAGGCATTTGTACCCACACTAAGATTTAATATTTAAAAAATAATACAAGTTCTGCCAGCTGAATATTCAACATTTATAATGGAAACCATTTCAATAGCTCAAATTTGATCACTGAAATCTAAATTTTCCCGAGGAGGACCCCCGGACTGCCCTCCCTCCAACGTTTTAATAAGTCGTTATAGGAGAAATCTCGCAAATAAATTACTGTCAACGGTCTTGTTCCCCCTCCTCTTACAAGTATACATTCCGCCATCGTTGGGAACAAACACACACTCAAACGTTTCATTATTTCAACAATTGAGAGCTGATAAATTAACATGCACATTTTCCGTGTTGCAATGGTTGTTAAGTGATCGGCACTAATTTGTAAGAACATAGCAGACCATTTGAACCATTTAAGAATTGAGATGTTCTCCCTTCCTTGGGGGTACACTCAAGTGCCTCACTCTCTGTATTGACACCTCCCCCAAAATTTAACAAAAATATGACTATCGGGACGAACAACCTGAAAAGGGACATTTGAACGGAGTATTGATTAACGATTTAAATAGATTACGGCAATACTGTAAATGCATTTGATATTTCAAATACTATAACCAATCAACAGTTTACTATTGTACACGTCTGTAGAAAAGTATAAACTACAATCTAAATATTCAGTTCAAAGTACCGGTACCGGATTTATAATCAAAGTTAGTCATTCTTAATCCTTGGCAAACCTCTTATTTTAAAATTTTCAGTTTTGCAAAAAGTTACCAGCTGGCGCAGACTGGCCGCACACTATTTTCGCGAAGCAATGACGTTAGGCAAAGTTCACTTCTATTAGACGTAAAAAGTAACAGTCGTTTCTCTTCCTACCTTGTATGCTGGTTTTGATCACGTACTGTGGTAGAGGCCAACCTCCCAGAAGCCTGCTGTTTGACCTGAGCAAGTCTTCCCTTCATGTCGCTCGTTGACCGTTGTTAAGTGGACGCCTTGTGTGGTAGTCTCTTAGTCCCTCCAAGTTACGCGACGTCCATGCAAATATACCACATAATTTGCATGTCAATTCCGGTTACTGCAATTTCACTGCATACCAACGCACTCGTTCATTATTGGGGTAACATCTAGAAACAATATCGCCTTCACTACCATAATTCTGTGAGCTGCATTAACCACTCCCCCATTCTCTCTCGAGGCAGTACGTCGCGTACCACGTGCATACGTCCCGGTCGGCTTCTGTTTCAAGACTCTCCTTGTTTCGTTATGTCCCTGCCTTCGAAATCAGCTGTTGCCTCGCTATGGCATCACACAACGCTCGCATCGCACCTTTGTTCTTTTGTCAAAGTCTACTTCACTTCAGGTTTGCCAAATATACCCATTAGAGGTTCGCCGGTATAATTACATACCTGCCAACTTTTCAGGATGACAGTTAGGAAGATATTTCAAATTTGTAAATTTTTGCGTAAAACATACGCGGCAATTTTTTGCGCCACATTACATGACCATTTTTTTACATTAATTAAAAATAATTCTGAAAGCAACGACAAACAAGTGCTACAATCATTAATCAACAAATCTGTGAGTCAATTAACTGAAAAATAGATAAATAGCATTTACATACCTTTTAATTTGAAAGCGAGCACTGTGATTTCAATGAGGAAGCAGTTGCTTTCTTTGCTTTCATCAAAAAATCTGGGCTATAATTTTGTTCATAACATGAACCAGATTGTCTGCACTTGAGGATAGAAATAGCTTCCAGAGTTTCGTTTGACATTGATAACCTGTGCTGTGTCCTATTCTTCTTAATTAAACTGAAGATCCGCTCACACTCAGCGTTGCTGTGTGGTATGGATAGGATAGACAACATTACTCTTGCAATACGATTATACTTTGGCATTCCATCTACTCCACGAATATTGGCTAGCTGAGCCCATTTTACATCTTCACTAACTTCTAATGCACAAATTTCTGAAATGTT
>PNEQ01041847.1:0-46922 GCA_003012365.1 Medauroidea extradentata
ACGCAATATGCTCGTATGATGTCATGTCATGTCCCATCGCAAAGACTTGCACAGGATACGAACCCGTAACCCCACCCCTCCCACACCACAAACTTTGTACAATACCCGAGTGAATACTTAAAGGCAGGCCGTAATAATACTTTCGTATGTACGGGCTACAGTCCAAAGAGGTTTTATTTATGGTGGGTTGGCAAAAAAACCCGCAACTCCACAGACTTAACTACAAATTATTCAAGACAGTCCATGAGAGTTATTTCGCGTGTACAGGCTATAGTCCAACGAGGTTTAACTATAAGCAAGAAATAAAAAGGAAACAAATTTTGAACTATTTCAGGTGTTACGAAAGATTATTCTTAAACACGTTTTATTTTTTATAGGCTTTCAAGGACGAATTTCCAAAAATCGTTAAATTACTTTTTAGGTATTTACTTATGTTTCGTTATAAGACAAAAGCCACCTCGATATCTCTAACGGTTTAGGTGATACGACTGATTAATCAAAAAACTGTTTTATTTTTTTACCGGCTTTCAAAAACGAATTTTGAAAAATCCTGAAATTACTTTTTAGGTATTTGCGTAAGCTTCATTTTAAAGAAAAATCACTTCGATATCTCAGGTGGTTTAAGAGGAAGAGAGGATTTACTGTAAACGAATTAAACGGCTTTTCACCTCCTTAATATACAAATTTCGAAAAATCTTGAAATTTGTTTCTAGACATTTGTATTTGCGACCTAACGAAGTGAATAAGACGACGATAGCCCGTCGGGTTCGAGAAATATCAAAGATTTGCAAAAAGTACATTTCACCCCGTTTCACCACCTTAATGGCCGAATTAAAAAATTTCCTTTCTTAGTGCGCGCCTACGCCACAAGGGGAAACTTCCCTTAAAATTTCACGTTTCTAGGTCCAGTGGTTTGGGCTGGGCGTTGATGATGAATGAATGAATGAGTCAGTCAGTCAGTGAGTGGGGCACTTCCTTTTATATATATAGATAAGTCGAATTAAATAAATTAATAAAATGAAACATCACTCCTCTTTACCGCATGGCCCGACTGAAGGCATTTTCGTGAGAATCGGACTCTAGCTGATAGATCGCGCCCTGCAGATAATCCCTGTCAGTTTTGGTAATATGAGTTGTCACTTATTATGGTATCCAAACTGCTCTGCGTTCACTCAAGGTACTGGGGATATAAACAATATATCTCCACGAGTAGATATCCTGTTTTCGTCGGGGAAAAATTGAAAATATTTTATTTTAATTACTGTTTTACAGGAATATAATTATTCCAGAAATGTTCAGATTGCAACATACTATAGAGCATGGTAAGGTACAAGTCTAAGACATGGTTTTATGAGTTATTCATGCTGCATTACTCTACTACAATTAACTAAATCATTTAAAAAGGCGTATTTTCCAGATTTATTTCTTTAAAAAGTTAAAATATTTTTGTATATATCAAATGTCTTAGACAATTATACGACTTTATGACACCTTCTTCCGAAAACGATATACTTTCAATACATTCGTCCTCTCAAAAATGTTCAATAATAGTACACATGTTTCTCACTGTTTAGCATACCGTACCGAGCACCCTTAAATAAATATGACCTGTATAAGTTTTCTTTTCGTAAATTGTGATAAATCAGTCTAAAAAATTGTATTCTAACTTTCAGATTAACTGTTATTTGATATTTTTTTCGGTGTTGTGTTGAAAAATGAGTCGATATTTATTTAAAACTAATGGTTTTATAGTAATTATAATTCACATATAAGACGAACTTTAACTTACAGAATATTTCGTCTCTATTTTTGCGATACGTGTACAGCCTATATTTATATTTCTTTAGTGCTGAACAAAACTGATTAACGATCGCTGGTGATATTTGGCGGCTGCATTTTGGATTAGCTTCTCAAGGGCCCGGCGTCCATTGACGTCGGCTGTGCCACGTCGCGAAGCTCTATTGTGATTTCCGGGATGATAGTTACATAAATATTCATAAATAATTTCCGGATAAAACTCCACTTTTCAATTGAGTAAGGATGGAGAATTCATTTTCATATATCGCCGACATTACTTTAATTCAACGATCTACGGCTTTTATTTCCATTTTAATTGAATAGTTATACGAACGGCTAAACGCTAAAATGTGACATTTAAGATTTTATAAATTTGTCTCATAAAGAAGTGAAAAAAAACCAGCATTTGTTACTGTATTGAGATAACCTCTCCCCCTAACATCACTAGCAAATTTCAAGGCGCTTGATGAATGTTTATAATATTTTCATCATTTTCTAGTATTTTTTGTGCCTCTTTATAATGTGTGTACACATTGTGTTTGTTTTATGCTTTCTGACTAGGTTTAATCACTTTTAAAAATAGTAGACTTAAGCAAATAACATAGTGCGTGAGCATGTCCGGTTGCAAATAAATGTATGATAATGAAGGGAAAATCAAGGTTCACGTGTGATGTGTTTGCTCAGAATTTTAATTAGCGTCTTCATGCTTTTACGATTTTAACACAGCAATGTATTCAGAAACGATAGAACATGTCGGTTTTAATTTAATTTTAATGTGAAGCACTTATTTACAGGAGAATGCATTCCGTTAGCAAAAGGCTACATACAGCTTGCAGTTTGTTGACTTTCACACTTTCCAACAATTACACGTATGTTTAAACAATACACCGAATAACCGAATATATGAATTGGTGCAGTTTATAATGAAGTCCCTGACAAGCTTGTGTCGCCTCCCTGATACGTATCATTTTCGGGAAAAACGAAAACTAAGATGCTTTCGTCGTGAGTTGTTTTAAGACCACATATTGCTACATTATGTGCCGCACTGTGAACTTGTGCTCTTATGGCAACTAAATAGCCAACAAGAATGGAGAGTAGTAGTTACACTAAATAGGTAAGAGTATTCTCATCATACATCATCTCGCGTCAGGTTAAATGAGGGACGATTTCAGCATATTTTTTTCCAGTTATTAACCCATTCATAAAATGTCATTTAAGACGGCTTTGACCAACCAGAAAATTAAACTGTATTTTTCTCTCTCTCTCTCTTTCTTTACTATCTCTCTCTTTGGAAAGTGTTTTAGATAAATGTAGCAAAAAGAGTGGCGTATACGTGAACATTCCGGCATACACAAAGAATATTTCTACTAGCTAACACATGCGGCGGCTCAAATTGTTGTTGTTGTGCAGCAAATCGTCGATGTTATGAGAAATGTGCCACATAAAGGAAGAATTATTTTCGATCATGTGTAGATACTGATGTGTCTACTGCTTCAGCTGCTACAGGAGGTATACTTTTTAGTGCTTTACAACGAATGAAGACATATCTCCGTGCATAAATTCCTCAAACTTCTAAAGCATTGATAAATGCTTCATATAGGTACACCAAAATTACATAAGGAACATTATATATTAGTTACGCGATAGATAAATTTGTAGAATGACAGAAAGAAAAATTTTTCCGGTATCCAGTGACAAAATGGAAATAATCTAGTCAGCCATTCCAGGATTAGAAACCTTATCGTCCCGAACGGAACCACATCCAATCAATATACTTTATTGTATTCCGAAAAATTTATAACATAATCTGATCAATGAATGTCCATTAGCCAGCAAAATAACTTAACTTGTACACAAAGATTGGTTTTTCGTTGTTCGAGTGTCCCATACGGAACTTGGACTGGCTGTAGTATCCTCATGATTGTTATGTTATATTTTGTGACAATGCATTTATTGGAAAGGTTATTTGGTATACTGTAATAAAATACAACAATTTCAAATACTGTCAACGTGCCAAACATTCCTTAAGAGGCACATATAGATCATTAACAGATAAGTGTAGTATATTATGTTACAAGCAGTTCGATAACTTCAGTTGAACATGGATTTTCTATACTGAAATGAATACATGCAACAATGTATCAAATAAAATTTGTAGTGTGTTGTCCTCAGCTCAGAATGATGAACTGAACTTCGACATAGTGTAACTTAAATTATGATTTAATAATAAATATTTATTTCAAATTAATTAATTTCAGCGTAAGTATTGTACACTTCTGATTACATAATCTCTATCTTTAAAAATTAACACTGACTGACTGACATATCAAACTGCAGCCTAAACCACTGAACTAGAACCGTGCAAATTTTTGTGTGGGTTCCCCTCATGTCGTAGGCGAGCATTAAGAAGGATTTTTTGAAATTAGACCTCTAAGGGGTGAAAGAGGCTGAAATGTATTTCCTAAGGAACGTCTATAGAGCTGGAACCCGACAGCCTATCATGGTGATTTTTACTTTACTAGGACACTTATAAAAATGCATATTTGCCAATTTACGGAATTTTCAAAAGTCAACATTTAAGGGGGTGAAAAGACATTAAATGTTTTTCCGATTAACTATCGATATCTACCGAATCCTTCGGTATAAAGATTTGGTATTCATTTCAAAATATTGCTTACGCAAATACCAAAAAGTACTTTTAGGATATTTTGAAAATCGACCCTCAGGCAGTAAAAAGAGGCAAAGTGTGTTTTTTATTAATTGTCTAATTCTTTGAATCACAATTGGCTATCGTCATGTTTTTTACTTTAATTGGTTGCGAATACATATGTCTACGACAGGACTCCAAGGCGTTTATTAAGTCTTTAATTAAGGCGGTGAAAATACGTGAAATGTGTTTTGGATTATCCCTCCATATCTATCGAACCAATCGATATATCGAAGTGATCTTTGCTTTAAATTGATGCTTTTGAATAAATATTCTAAGTACCATTAAGATATATTTTCCTTATTCGACCCTTAAGAGGTTAAATAAGGGGTAAAATGCGTTTTCGATTCACAATCGATATATATATATATATATATATATATATATATATATATATATATCGATTGTGATATATATATATATTTATATGTATAATTATATGTATATCAAATTTATTTTATATTGCGACAATATTTTAGTTTAAGATTGATGCTTACTGAAATACCTTGAAAGAAATTTCAGTAATTTCGAAATTCGCCACTTAAGAAGGTCAAAAGGGGTTAAACAAGGTGAAAAGTAAAAAGTGTTTTCAATTAATCGTCGGTGCACCTTGAACCCAGCGAGCTAATGTCGTGTTTTTTACGTTCAAGAGACACCAACAAAGTAGTCTAAAATGTGATTTAAGGGTTTTTCGAAATTGTCTCTCTTAGGTGGTGAAGAGACCTTGAATGTGTTTGAGATAAATCCTCGATATCTATCGAACCCGTCGAGATATATTGTTAATTTTTGGTTCGTGATGATGATTACAGAAATGATCGCAAAAGGGTTTTAAGATTTTTCGAAATTCGAAATCTCAGTACTGTGCGGTCATGTGTTTTTATTTGAATAATCGATTTCGATTCGTCGTGATTCGTCGTGATTTGCAATTTAATTGGATACTTATACGAATGTCTAAGATGTAAATTTAAAATATTTTGAAATCCGACACCCAAAAGGGTGAAAAAGCACAAAATTTGTTTTCCTTCAACCCATGATACCTAACAAGTAGAGATATTGAGGTGTTGTTCTCGTCAGAGTAATGCTTACGTAAGTATATAAAAATTATGTGTTAGTTTGTGTTTTTACTTAATAAGATAACTTGATCATTAATAATAAAACGAAGTTTGTAAACTTTTAAGGCAGACGATCCGAAAAGCAAGTACGAGCAGCGAGAAGTAACTTATACATGAGTTTCACTCTACAGTAACCTATCGAGAAGTGGTGTTGTACAACCTCTATGAGCCCACGACATGAATATTTTATTTTTTAAATTAAATTTTATATTCATGATGTTCTGGTCTACATTCCGAGAAGTTCTGGGCTCGAATCCCGTTAAACGCTGCATGCGAACGTTCAATTCCGACACTCAAAAACTACAAGGCAGTTCGAATTATGTAGTGCAATATATATGTAGCCGATTAAAAAGGATAAAATGGATTATGCAGTTTGCTTCCACTTAGGTTCGTCGACAATATCAGCTCAAATATATCATCTCACTAATCTCCAGGTTGGGGCGCAAAATACATTTTCGCGAAATATTTCCCTTTAAAACTTTCTAATGGCATTAAACTTCAAGTGAATATTTTGAAACTATGTCATTGAGGGCACCGTCACCAATGGTTGTGCGCAGGGTAAACAGACATTTTTCATTCTGTTAACCACTTACCTTTAGGTATCTGTAAGTACCCCACAACGTAAAATTTGCAGAGCTTTAAATAAGGCCCAGGCGAAGTCGCTGTTAGTGGCAGGGACAAACTTTAAGACTGTTTTTCGCGTGGACAGCTATAGCTACTCATCCTGCTACAGATGTAGTTCAACTAGCCGCTTGGACATTTTAACACTTGATGATTGATGTATATATCTTGTGTACAAAGAGATTTTTCAGTAAAAGTAAATATTATCAGTTACGAATAATACTCGCGAGCAAAACCGCGGGGGACTGCTAGTTAAATATAAAGTGCAAAGTTCTGGTTTTACTAAAGGTAGAGATAGAAAAATTTGGGAAAATATTTTTGCAACGCTTTGTTTCAGTACCTTACGTGCGCACCTGCATCCCGGCTTTGTGGTCGGTGATTGGATGTTGTAAAACCCAGCGTCTTGAGGTTAAACACGCAAATCTCAGACGTGATGTGTCGCAGTTATCCGTATATTGATTGGCACAGTCAAATGAATAACAACTCTGCACGAAAGACTCTTGTCAATAGCCATGAAGTTGAGCTGCAGGTGTGCACGTAAGGCACTAAAACAAAGTGGGGCAAAAATATTTTCACAAAAATTCCTATCCCTCTAGACATAGGTTTATTCACACAAATATTTAGAACTTATACAATTTTTATGTTAAAAAAATTTATATTTAAACCAATTGTATACACAATGTTTAAGCACGAAAAAATTCTTAAAATGCTTAAACAATGCCACTTTGCATTTTTAATCCTAATTTACCCAGGAGAAGTCCCCCAGACCCTCTGCTTTATACCTGGGGGCCAGTGTCATCCTGTGAATACAATTTTGTTACTCCAACCTTTCAACACTCTCGGCGTCCCTGTGCCGATTCGTGGTGGTTTCTGCACAGAAGATATTTAGGTTACGAAATTCACAGATTTATACTACATGGTTGACACGTTACTGAAACGACATAATAGACAAGCATATGTGCGGTGGCTCTGGAACTCCAGACCAGACAACGCTTGGATCGAGAAAGTAAAATTAAAACATATGTATGTTACTTATTTAATGAATAATCATGATTGAGAATTGCTTTTTGAAATACAATCTCACAACTGTAAACTTTACGTGTAAAGACATGAGTCGACCCTTGTTCCTGTCATGTTGGCAATGATGCTAAACGTTATATTACAAATAGTAACTTACAAATCGATTTGTAGAAATAAGTAAATTTAAAAAATTATATTTTGTGTGGAAATGTTTGGTGATAAATACGTGAACTTCAGGATAAAAGCTTTGGTTTGTGTTTGTATTTGTAAGTAACCAACCATCGGGAATAAACAGAATAGACATTATGAAATAAATATACTTACCAAGGCGCCTGTGGCGACGAATGCAGTGAGAAATTTGTAAAAACAAATGGATGAAACAGAATACGTTGCTAAAGTCGTATGCAGTGAAATTTCTACTGCGCAGACATATTGGATCTAAACATTCCGTCTTTATGCAATAGTTGTGGGAAATAACGTGTAAAACTACTATCATTCCGTTTGTGTTGTTCAATTTGTATCACAGCAATAAACGATATTAAAGAAAGGCCAAATCGCACTCGGAGAGGATCACGTAATATTACTTGCATTTCATAAAGTAGTTACGCCGCACAGTGAACTGGACTCTGTAATCATGGTGCAAAAATCCACCTGCTCCTATAATTTGTAATTTCGACGTAAAATTTGACACAACATTGCAACTTGTGTTAAAAATAAAAGAGAAAAAATATGTGTGTCGTAATTTACAAATGATGAAGGGGTACGTGGGGAGAGGGTGGTGGTGGTGTTATGAAATATATATGGCCTACTCGCAGCAGTTAACACGGGCCACTGAAATAGTTCACTTTAAACATGTTTAGCCTTACGAACGGTTTCACGTTTTCAGAAGTATAGTTCGGATCATGCTACTTCCTATTCCTATTCATCGTTGTGATTGGCTTAGTGGCAGCGTAAAATTATTACACAACTAATAGGTAATTTTACACTACAGGAATGTAAAATAACAAGGTTACAGTTTCAAATTAATCGTACCTTGGTTATGTAAAAGAATCTTTCATTTAAGAATCTCCATATGTCACTTTCAAGAAATAGCTGTTCAATTATTTATTACTGAAAATGTATACATAGATAAACCTAAATAACGTGTCTTTGTTTTTTAAAAAATTGGTGCACGTTTTACTTCTATCTTGAACGGTTTAAATTCACAGTTTTAAGAGTAAATGTACATAAACACACATTGTGAAAAATGTGACATGTGGGGTTTCTCAAATGACCGATTCAATTATCCGATCAATTGTTTGTATTTTAAGCAACTGTTGATATCAAATTACAGAGAGCTTGTTGTTTCAGTACGCTGTATAGCTTTATTTATGTTAACGTGTTTTATATCAAAACAGTGACATATAAATAATAATTTTACACAGAATGAATTGCTATATTGCTACTTAGTGAATGTGTAAATTTACACAACATAATGGAGCTATAAAAACACGTGCACGGCTCTTTAAACATCCACACCACGATATGTTAGTCTACGCTATATAGATTTGTGCAAATGTACACAAAATGAATGTGGTAGCTACGGTTCCACAAGTATAAGTTCAATTGTACACCTACAATATCGTCGTCATTTTATACCAGATGTGTCAATGGAGGAATATCCTATCAACAGTGTCAAAAAACCAACTCACTGTAATAATTTTTATGAATTATTACTGGTCAAATTACATCTACTCTCGCTAGCTAAATTAAATTGTACTCGTCAGTGTAATTATACAAGCTGTAAAACAATCCATAAAAATTAGTTTTTCTCTCAATTATTTACCAAAAGAACATCTTAATCAAATTATTAATTTCATATTCGACATCATTTAACGTTGATGAAAATTTCCCGAATGCGATGGAATTAAGTCTCGACCCTATGCCAGGTATTGTTCTTAATGGACCCCTCAAGTGAGTTTCAATGAGAACATCCACACTACGTGCTTATAAAAATATATCGATGTGTGTTGAAAAATTTTAATTTGAAGTCTTTTTTAGGTAACTGCAGCTACTTAAAGTTCGCGCTTTTAAAATGCCCGCGGAAACGTGCAGTGATGTCACAAGCCATAGTACACACGGAGACTTGGCAAGCTAGCTGACTGCTGTCACACTCCGGTGGAATGCCAGACTACGTTTGGTCAATAAAAAACGATTTTTAAGTATGTTATGGTGGTTCGTTTGGTTATATTATATTTTATTTGCGGTTTTCAGGCGCAGTTAAGGCATATTTGCCTTGTCTTCCACTGGACCCATTACATCTGTTTACTGTTTTAGAAACATAACCACACATTAAAAATTAAAATTATTGAAATACATATACACTTAAAACTAATGAGAACAAAACAACACAAGTTATCCCTACATACAATACACAATATGTCTGAAACAGTGAGGGTAATAACTAAAACTTAACAGGTTAATTGACAAGTAACGATAGAAACATCAGGGGCAGATGAGAAGGAGATGGAGGACGGAATCACATTCACACACACACACAAACATACGAACACACAAGTATACGCTCTTTAACACATTCACACGTTCACACAGACACACGCGCATAAATGTGCTCACTGAAGCACGTACACATATACACTTAAATCCATTTTCTAAATATTTGTCCTGCGCATCTAGCTCACTGGGGCGAGTAAGATAATATTTATTGATTACTATCTTAAAGCACAAAACCGTTTCACGTTCCTGTGTTTCAATTTCAAACTGTTCCAAGACTTTAATACAGTAGTAGTCAAGGATTGGGAGTAAAGTTTAGTTTTATGTACAGGTATTATTAATCTATTGTCTGCTTTGGAGCGTGTGTTTAAAGCATGTTGATCATTTTGGTAAGCAAAACGTTTATATAGGTAGCCAGGTGTTACCAAGTGTTCGATGTTTTATGCAACAAGAACAGAGCATGGATGCTTCGTCTTTCCGCTAACTTAAGCCATGACAGTTTTCTGAGGTAGAGGGTTACACGGTCACGAGCTTTTAAGTTAAATATATATATCTGACAAACGTATTGTGGAATTTTTGAAGTCGCGCCGCCTGACATTCACTGTGATTGTTGTAAACCACGTTACAGTAGTCAATAATGGGCATTATGAAGCTGCGGACTAGTGTGGCTTTTAATCTGGATGGCATCAGTTTTTTGAAAAGCCTTAAACTAAGCAACGAGTAATAGCCCACACCTTTCTACACTAGTTAGTAGTATGAGCATTCCACGACTGGATTTCGTCAATTATTACGCCAAAGCTTTTTACAGATTTTGTAAGAGCAATTTTCGTACCGTTGAAGACTACATAAGGAAAATCAGCTTGATTAACAGCGGATAGAAAGGGAGGAGAAGCAATGAGGATGCTTTGGGTCTTGACAGGGTTTACATTAAGGCAATTGCGAACAGACCACTTCTGAATTTCTGCAAGATCATTATTCATATGATTGAATGCTGTTTTAATTTCACTCCAGTTTAAGTGTGTATTAATCTGTAGGTCATCCGCATAGAGGTGATGTTTGGAGAAAGATAGGCTTTTAGCAATGTCATTTATAAATAGAGAGAATAGGAGGGGGCCAAGAACAGATCCTTGCGGGACACCAGCCACTGAGATTGTTGTCAACTAGATATCGCACTGGCTTCGATCATTGAGATACGATTCGAACCATTTACATACATCAGGTGAGAAATTATAAACATGGTTCAACTTTGCAAGCAAGATATCATGGTCGTCTACTACGCTCAAAAGCGTTAATTTTCGGTCCTCCATTGCATGACGTATACTATCAGTTATATCGATTAAAGCAGTGTTAGTACCATGCAGAGGACGAAAACCAGATTGGTATTCGTCTAAATGTTAAATTTATTAATGTACGAAAATATTTGAAGGGGGAATTTATGTTCAATTATCTTTGAAAACAATGGTAGGAAAGTTATAGGTCGGAAGTCATTTTTGGCAATAGGATGAGAGACTTTTGCGATAGTTAACACTTGCAATTTCTCCCAAAATGCTGGAAAAATTCCTGCTTGCAGTGAAAAATTAATCACGTGCGTGAGCGACGACAGAACTGCAGGTAGGATAGATGCAATTAGTTTGACAGAAAAACCGTCATCGCCTTTAGCTTTAGTTATGATTCGCCTGAATGATTTATACATTTCACTGCCGGCGACGTGCCGAAAGTAAAATTTAGGATTTGTAGTATATAACTTTCGATCACTAAGGCTTTTAATTTCTGTGTTCTTGATTGCAATATCAATACTAGCTGGAAGAGTGGTAAAATAATCATTCATCTCGTCAGAGGAGAAAAGTATAGAAATACTATTTGTGTTGCTGTTTTTGATAGTAGCTACTTCTGGTTTGCGGAGATTTGACCAAAGTTTGAAGACTGGAGTATGCGTCTGTTGTAATGATTCGTATCGTAGTAACTAAGTTTTGCTTGCCTGATGTTCTGCGTGCATTTATTTCTAAGATTTTTGTATTTGTTAAAATAAAAGTTGTTTTCTAGAAAGCCAGCTCGTCTTACTCTTAAAAAGTGCTTATAAGCTTCATCGCGCTTGGCCATCAAAGCCACAACTAGATCTGTTAGCCAGGGGGCTGCCGAACGAGTAACTCGCTTGGTAATATTAGGCGCTACATTGTCATACAAGTTTAACATTATTTTGTTTAAGGCGGCCACTTTCTTATCTACAGTGTCAACTTCTTCAACATGCAGCCAGGGGAACAGTGTTGCTGCAGCTAGCAACTCATTGGCATTTATTCGCTTTTAATTTTTGTACGTTAAAGTTTTAGGGACAAACTTTGGAGTGCGTAATGAATATGATAAGAAGAATACATTATGATGAAGCAAACCGGGTGAGACAACCTGTCCATGACTTAGTATTTTGTCACTCCTAGAAGAAATCATTAGATCTAGCCATGTGTCAGCTGCTATCGAGTGATGTGTAGCATTTAAAGGCAGGATATCTAGATTATATGATGCTATCAAATCTTTTAAATATTTAGATTCGCTATTAATTTTCAGAAGGTTAACATTGAAGTCACCCAAAATTATAATGTGTTGAAATTCTGGTTACCACTCTTCCGGTTATACGTATGTAGTCAATCATAAAATGTAACAAATGTTATATTTCAAAGGTATTCGAGTCGGAGGTTTTTTAAAAGTTTAGTGTTACGCACATTACTATACCGCACAATATCAGAGCAATATCCGAGCGCTGTAATATGCAATAATGCATTAAATAAACCTGTGAAACTGGCGCAAACAAATACTATATTTAATTATTTAATACCCGTGTATTTACTTGACAATAGAACCACACCAAATGTCGGCCACGATGGTGCAATTGTTTCCCTCTGGGCTGATATTGGAAATCTTACGTGAGTTCAGTAATCTTTCGGGTTATTATAATATTGTTTCTCAGATTTTGCATAGAACCGTCGATTCTTTATCCAAATTTAAAACCCTTGTATAGTAAATTGTATTTTGTATTTCATTACGGATGTTAGGTTAACATGCAATACATAAATTTATACAGCAAAGAATACTTCTGGGCTATTGTGTGGTTTTGGTTTAGCGTACCGCAAAAAAATTGTTATTTATGTTGTATAGCAGTGTAGAATGAGCCTACTGCTGTGCTATTTACCATTAATGACGTGTTCATTACGTAGCCTTATAGGTGAAGTAACGAGTGATTGAACACGCACAAAATAATCTCAGTAAGCCTAAATGAAAGCGTAACGATACATGACCTATTATTTTAATGTCGGTAAACTATCCTACTAGATCACATAAAAATATCACTTTCGCGATTCACATTCAATTTAAATCGCTGTTTCTTCCGCGCAAATATGCCATTTCAGACATCGTATTAATATGGTTGCGAAAATGGAAAATATATGGTTAAAAAAATTAATAAAAAATTTTTGTATCAGGCGCTTGTCAAATTATCTAATGGTATTATTTAAAAAATACATAACGTACATTGGTTTTGAACCCGGATCCTTAAAAATAGTTAGTTAGCCAAGTACCTTAATCAATACACTACCCTTTACCCATTGAGTGCCATGCTGAGTGAGTCCTAGAAAACATTATTCTAGAACTTCGCAATGAAACTTTTACAACCTTTTCTACCGTAATGTATATTATATCTGCAAAATTTTAAGTTTTTCCGCCCGTAATTAACATGAATAATTAACATTTTGTTTCATACTTGCATTGATCTAACTGTCCATTGTTGAGGCATTTCTTGTAAAGATAGAAACTTGATACTTGCACTGTGTATGAAAATAACTTTCTTCTGTGATTTAGCAAAGTTCCATCGTGGCTCATGGCAAAGTTACTTGATAGTTAGTTAAAATGTGGACGTATGGAAAACACTGAATCTGCTTGTGATGCAGTGTTCCCTAAAAATGCCAAATACGACGTTCCCGTTAAATACTATATCAAAACACGTTTGTGATATGTCACAGGATAATGATGTAAGAATCGAATGAGGTATGACACACATGTGTGCAATATACGTAAAGCTTAAAAAACATAGAGAAAATTATATAAATGCAATGAGCATTTACTTAGCTGGAATGTATTGCTGACGGCAGTCTGGATAACCACGTGCTGGTTGCTGCGAAGTACGTAGGGACTCCTCCGTCTCTCCCAGTTCTGTTACCAGCAGCAATGTTACCAACCTAAACGATGAGTGCAAGCTACCAACTAACAATACAGCTCTCACAAAGGTAGGTCATTTAAATATCAGGTCACTGAGGTGTGTCGACGATGTTCGCGATATAATTATTCAGGACAACTACAGTGCGTTCGCCGTTACTGAAAGCTGGTTAGGGCCTGAAATTCCTAACCATCTCGTGAACATAACCGGTTATACCTTGCTAAGACGCGACAGAAAGACTGGCAAGTCAGGCGGAGGTGTTTGCTTCTATGTAAGCGATAACATTCGTTTTAAGAAAATAGAGCTGGGTAACATTTCGGAAACTCCAATTGAGCAATTATAGGTTGAGTTGCATAATAGGATAAAAACAATCGCTGTCGGCGTTTTATACAAGCCGTCTAATATTTCTTACAAAGAATTCGCACACCTGTAACTCACAATTGAGCACCTCTTGAAAAAATACGACGACATTATTCTTATGGGCGACTTCAACGTCGATATGTTTAGAACAAACAGTAGCGATGCAAAATTCTTAAACGAAATAATAAATGCGTATGGTTTTAGCCAGTTAATAAGATCACCGACTAGGATATCACTCACTACAGAAACTTTATTGGACTTAATAATTGTCAAAGATAAAAATAAAGTAGTTTCTTGCGGACAAAACGAGGTACTAGGATTTACTGATCACAACTTAATGTATGTAACATATGAATTCCCAGTCAGAACTGCAATGCTGATATATTAGCTAATTCGTTGTTACAATAATTTTGATGTAAAATCGTTCACTTATGATCTCAACCAAATAACATGGATCAATTTGTTCAATTCCAGAACAATTGATGAAGAAGTAAATAATTTTAGCCATAATATTAATACACTCTTCGACAAACACGCGCCACTAGTGCTTGTCAAACGCAAAAAGCAATATGTGCCCTGGATGTCATATGAGGTAAGAGAAAAGATGAAAGAAAGGGACAAGGCCAAGAAACTTTACATTAAAACCAGAACGGAAGAGCACTTTTGCGATTACAAAAAGCTTCAAAATCTTGTCAAGTATTTGGTCAGGAATTCCAAACTCACTTAATTTACAAACTGTTCTCAAAAACACAAAAACCCAACAACACTGTGGAGAGACCTTAAACTGTTTAATGTTGTTACGCCCCATAACTCTTCAGTTCCCGTAGAGCTGTAGAACCCTGACAAAATTAACGACTATTTTATACAAACCTCTAACTTATATTCTTCCATTTCCCAAAACAGATATATACAATTTTATGAACATGGTCTAGAATGGGTAGCTGTGGGGGAATCTGAAGTTTATAAAACAGTGAACAGTATTAAATCCCCACCTGTAGGACACGATGGTATAAGTAAAAACATGATTAATACTTTGAACACCAAACTGCATACCAGCATTGACGGACATCATAAATTTTTCTCTTAAATCATCCACCTACCCTTTACAGTGGAAATCTTCCAAGGTAATCCCGTTACCTAAAACCGCAGACCCACATGACTACAAAGATCTACGCCCCATTAGCATTCTGCCTGCTCTATCTAAAATAATCGAAAAACTTGTGCATAAACAGCTAAGCGAAGCCCTAGACGAACGAAATGTTCTGTATGACAAACAATCTGGATTTCGGAAAGGCCACAGTACATACATGACTCTATATGATGTAACAGATAAAATTTTTAGAGCGATTGATAGCTTAATCATAATGACAGTAATTTTTTTTAGATTTTTCTAAGGCGTTCGACACTCTGGACCACGAAGTTTTACTATCGCGACTTGCAGAAGCTGGCGTCTCACAAAGAACACACAAATGGTTCCGGGATTATCTCAGTAACCGGAAACAGCAGGTAGAAATAGAGACGTCCACAGGCACTTTAAAATCCAAAGAAAGGTTCATACAGTCCGGTGTACCTCAAAGTAATATACTGGCACCAATTATTTTTTCGTTATACGTTGCAGAACTGCCGAAGTGTTTCAAGTACTTATACTGCCATCAATACACCGACGATACTCAGTTATGTATCGAGACTGGTACCAGAGAAATCCAGGACACAATAAGGAAAATTAATGAAGATCTTGAGTGGCTTCATAAATGGTGTATCAGTAATAAATTAAAACTGAATGCAGGTAAATGTAAATACATGGCAATTGGGACCACCAAAATCCTAACGAAACTTAATACTGACCAACAAATTAAAAAAATTAATGGAACTGTAATTCCTAAATGCGAAAACTATCGTAACCTTGGAATTGTTCTCGATCAAAATCTATCTTGGAACAAACATTTCTCTTCTCTCCTTCAAACCGGCTACTACAAACTTAAGCACCTTTATTAATTTAAACGAATTCTTCCACCTTCTCTGAAACTCAAGCTTTGTGATAGTATTGTTTTATCCTCCTTCAACTACTGCTCTGGCCTTTTCTGTAGTATAGACAACTCTTGCAATACAGGGTCCAAAAACTTCAGAATGTATGTGTAAGGTATGTTTATAATGTAAAACGAAGGGACCACATCACAGAACCCTTAATTAAAACCGGTTGGCTGAACATGGAAAACAGACGACAATTTAACTTTGCCACACAACTCAAATCGATTCTCCACAATAACATTCCAATATTCTTAACATCTAAACTACTACAGTTAAACTCTATCCATTCGTACAACACCAGACATAAAATGAACTCCCAAATACCACGTCACAACAGTCCAGCATTTAAGCGATCATTCAGCTACGTAGCCAGTCGTGTCTGGAACGAGTTACCCACAAAGTTAAAGAAAACTGGACCATTAAGTGTATTTAAGAAAAAGTACAAAGAGTTCCTACTGACAGGCGAAAATCGAATTAAATAAAACAATTATATAAAGATGACAGGAGACTAATTCAGCATTATGTTACATATCTCACGATTTGTATAAACTCTCATATTTGTTATGTAACATACTTAGTTTAATCTTCTTTATCAATAACTTTTGTAATTTAGCACGTAAAGTTTTATGTATCTTATTGCTTCTTCTAATCATTGTGTGTTTTTATAATTGTATGTAGTCAACAATATGCACGACAAATTGTAAAACGGCCGTGGTGCTAAATTTTGCTCGTGCTAGAATAAAGAAATAAATAAATAAACAAATCTGTCATATGTTTATTCCAGAAATAGGAGCAGCCCCAATACTTACCTTAAGTTTCGTACAATGAATAATAGATGAAATTTTGAGGGCTTAGATTCTTCGGGAGACAAAGAGGTTAGACTACTTAATGGATCAAGCTCGGGCGTGTAATTGTTGGAGGACATGCAGTTATTTATGACGTAGGCCTTGTGTGAGAGACTGGGATTAATTCACTATATTTTGATTCTGACAGCACTTAATTTTTGTTCAAACTGCAGTCGCTTGCTTTCTTTCTGTTTTAAGAAAACTTTTTTCTTGGTTGATAACTTCCTTTTTGTTTACATAATTGAAATTTATAGGTTACAATTGAATGGCTTATTTTAATAGTGGTACAACTCCAATTTTGTAAAAAAATGGAGTTGTATCCACCATCGTGTTAAAAAAAGATAATTCTACCTTATTTCAAAAGTGGTATATCTCCACGCTGTGAACCTCATTATTTCACCTATCTCGAAAACTTAATTTTTTTACATTAAATTATGTTCAGAGCTTTGTATCTAAAAATGAACTAAATTGGAGTTGTACCGCTGTTAAAATAAGTACTTAAATTAACCCTTATCAATTTCATTCAGTCAACCCAGCCAGCAACCCCCTTCTGCCCCCCCCCCCCCCCAAGCCAAACATCGTGTACCTAATTTAAAAATTCTTTATTTTAATAACTTTTAACTATGACAAATCTTATTTAAAATTACATGAATTCTCTTTGCCTACTTCTATCACCTGAATAACTTGGTGAACGCACATTTAAAACTAAACTATAAAAAATGATTATAATTATTTTAGTGTATCATAACAGGACCGAAGTCGGGTTATGCTTAACACTTGCCTAATTATTGTGAGGTCTTCGCATTTTACTAATTAATTCACTGGGACAAATTAACCACGTTTTCTTTCCTTTTGTCTTATTCGTTATTAATTTCCCGAACACCTGTTTTCGCTCTTTCGCTGAAGAACCAGCGATGCAATTTAATAGAACAATATTTAGCCAAACGTATTGAGTCAATTAGCGTTAGTAATAGTATATGCTAATCAGTCTGATATACGTTTATTTTTAGATTTTTTTTTTTTGGGGTACCACATTGGTAAACCCTCCTTAACCTAGATCTCTATTTCCTTCTTCACTTCCACCCCAAACCCCCCCCCCCGCCCACCAAAAAAAATCTCGCGTTTAGTTAAGCAGACAACTCAGAACTGATAGACGACCTCCAAATATAACTTTATATTTTGAATACGCCTTCACCACCCTCTTCTTCCTGAATACCTCTTTTCCCATCCTCGTTCCTGATAATTCCTATCCTATCTCATATCCGTACCTGTATTATACGATACATTCCAGCTGGAGTCGCCTGGCAGGGCTTGATGGTGGTCGTGCAGCTCTTCAGCAAGTTTATTTTTAATATTTAATTTCAAACCCTACCCCAACTTCCTCATCCCTTATGTCTCATCCCTACTCCCCGACAATAGATATGTTTAAATACCATTTTCCTCATCATTGCAAGCACAAATATAAGGCTTATGTATTGCAATTTTACACACATATATATTTTTTGCTAGAATAATCGTTGTAGTTTTACAAAGCATTCCTTTGGCAACTGTTTTTTCAAGTATTTTCCTTGTAATATTGCAAAAAAAAAAATTGTAGGTGTTTTAGAAAGTAGATTGATATCCATTATTTTTCACGTGGCCGAAATAAATAATAATCATACATGCTACCATTTTTAAAGCTATACAAGAGGTAGGAAGATGTACTGCTTGGAGAAAGTGGTTTTGGCCGTCGCTTAGGTTGCCGCCTACCCAAGCCTGCTAAGTTGGGTGCAAAGCTTCGGCCAATACAAGTTTTTACGAAAAATGCTTAACGCGCTTCAGTGAGTTCTACATAAAAATATAATTTATATACTTTTATTCTTGTTAAGGGCCTCCAGTAAACATTAATTCATATTTTGTCTCGGTAGATAATAGCAAAAATCTATGTTTAGGATTATTATTTTTTTTTGTGAAAATAATGGTGCAGGAACTAAAAATTTACACAGGTATATAAAACATTTCAGTCATTGATATTATATGGCGTTGATACATTATTAAGATCACCACTGAATATCGCATAAATGTGCTCTATCGGCGATAAGACTGTACGCTATTAGAGTGAGCCAGAAAAAAACACCAGCAAATTCTCCCATGTTTCCCTACGCAATACTCGGGAACTATCCTAGCAAACCAGCATCAGCTCCCAACCACATCACGGATATATTATTTTCCGGAATTGTATATGTGTTATATGATCATTTACAACAGCTTATGCACGAGTTTTCGTTCGTATGCCGTCAGTCCGCCTAACCGGTCGAAATACGCTGTTAGAATTTAGTGGTTTGTGGACATACGACATTGCTCATGATTTGCTGATCAAACCTGTGTTGAATGACAAAGTACGGAAACGAACAAGAGAAAACAAATATAAAAACACATGCAAAAAATAAATAAAAATCAATGCCAAAGGAATTCTGTCAGATTCACATTTTGGTGTTCCGACCAGCTGTGTCTAAGCCTGAAGACGGGGATAGATCGCAATTCCCGAAACGTTTATTTTTTCGTTGGTTTTAACTTGTGTTGTCTATTGTATTGTGTTTGTTGTCCACTGTTCACTATTTTTTGTCAATTTTCATCTTTTTTTATATTGGGAATCTGGTTCTATATTTCTGTCTGTCTTTTGTGTCTGGGTGTTGTGTCGATATTCGACTGTATTCTATCAAATACACTATATACCAATACCGGACAGCTCTATGCAAATACTAGGAGAAAGCTTGTGAAAAATAACCTAGCGGTATGAGGTGAAACTAACTCATATTTTGATAGAGTTTTTGTGTAATTATTGTATTTTAGTATTTTAAATTCTCTATTTAATTTTTTACGTATTTATCGTACACCTGTTTTTTATTTTCTTCACGCAACGAAAATATGTTCTCCATAGAGAAATGTTTTCAAGAATTTTTATGTTGGCAGCGTACATCTGAAATCAATTAAATGTACGGTGCTGTTCTCTGGTGGTTTGACGTGATAACACAATCAGAATTCTCTCCAAAGCGTTCAAGCTGTCCGGTATTTGTATATAGTGTATTTGATTCTATCTCTTGAATTCTTTTTTTTGTCTAATATAATAATTATTTTGAGAAAAAAAGCTGACAGAATTCCTTAGGGATTGCTTTTTTACTGTTTTGTATGTGTTTTATATTTGTTTTATCTTGTTCGTTTTCGTACTTTGTAATTCAACACAGGTTTGATCAGCAAAACATGAGCAATGGCGTATGTCCACAAACCACTAAATTTTAACTGTAAACTCCCATTGCAACAAAACATTTAAAATTCTCATACGCTGTTAGTATGCTTGAACACATCTGGGGACTTAAGCTCCAGTTTGTGCGAGTAGAGCACGTATGCGAGTCGCCTCGTACGGCGCTAAACTCATACGAGACGAAGTTTTAAGCTCCAACACCGGACACTCGTATACGCTTTACGTATTCGAAAGGAGTAGCGTTTGAGTGGAAGTGTGTATTGTTTAGTCGGGTTGGCATCCATGAAGCGAGAAAATTAAAACTTTTCACGGGCCACCCTCAATCACAAGTCCAGTACATGTTTTGACACTTGCATGACGGTGAATTTAAAAGTCGTGGAATTAAACAAAATTAAAATCGGCAAAAAAATTCCTTTTGAATTTGTGATGCTCGTTAAGTATTTACCAATTTAATACATATATTTCGCTACCTTTTGTGGATTCATAAATCACTTGGAAGAAGCAAAAACATGAAAAATTTTAAATCTTTGTAGTATATAGATAATACTTCATTATAAAAAAATAAAATTTTAACACTTTTTTTCTCAAGTAGTACATAGATATTACTGGTTACAAAGAAATTTGTTCTTAAAAAATACAATTATTTCTAATTACGTACACGGCCTTTCATGTATTTCAATTTTATGTTATATTTTTACAATAATTGAAAACAAATTTTAATAATATAGTGTATATCACCTTCCAAAATGTAACCGAAAGCATTTGTTTTAACACCATAATAATATGAAATCTGTCCAAGGCAAGCTGACAGCCGCTTGGACAGCAAGCGTAGCCAGAATGTTGCGGGAGAAAATGACACAAATTAATTCATTCTGAAATGACAGGACGTAAAAACGAGAATATCGAAAGTTTTTTTGCAAGTTGAAATGTGTCTCCTTTAGTCACTGTACAGTTGATAATTCTGAAAAAAAAAATAAGAAATCTTGCACAACAAAGTGTAATTTTTGCATCAGTTAAGATACTAAAAGTCAAGTACAGCTGTGTGGAAAATCGTTTTTTATCAGCCTGGGAATGGATTTTTAAAGCGCGTTCTGTTTCGGAACTTATGTGTTTACATGTAAAAATATAACACAAATTCGTATTTTGACAGTTACATGTTTATAAGAAAAATGTAACATAAATTTGTACTTTGACAATAAATTCACATAAAAAAATATTGCAATTAATATTGTTTTTTTTTTTTTAATTGTGACACTGTGGGGATTTGAAACCATGATAGCTAAAACAAAATGGCTCTGTCATCACCACAGTTAAAAGCTTTAGTGTAAGCATATATACATAGTGGTTAGTAAAAAGTTTATTTCTGCAAGACTTTTAATTTTTTACGCGGCACTTTTTTTTCAGACACAAAATATTACGTCGTACATATGACCAACCTAGCAAAAAGTAAATAGTGTTGCAGTAAATATCTTGACGTTTTAGCCTATATAAAGAACTTTTACAGTATCGTTTTCCAGCTTTGTGTCCCAGTGACGGCAAAAAGAATTTCCTATGTCAAAAGGGAATTATTTATGAATTTGGTTTATTTCTAAGTTGACAATACGCGAGAGGTTATATTATTTTAATATACAACAGATATTCATACGTGATGAAATATTTTATTACAGGACATTTATGTAGACACGAGGAAACGTTTTTTGTAATTTATAAATTTGTATTACTTTCATTTAATTATATTAATTGCCGGGGATCATTACTATTCATTGTTACAAATACTATAGTCAGTACGTAGACTACACAGAACCTTATTAACATTTTTTAAAATTTATTCTATTGTAAATATGATTTGAAATGTTACAGATTATCTGTATAATTTATAATTTTGCGGGGCTGGAAGTTATTATTCAGAGTTTTTTGTTCCTTGGCAAAATCTAATACATCATCGGCATAGCTAGAAAGAAAAACAACTGATCGTGACATTTTCGAACTAATCTGATGAAATTGTAGGCGCCATCATGGCAATAAGAAAGGGTTTTTGCCACCATTGTTTCATTTTTGTATTCTGCGAATGAGACAGATGGTGAAGAGGTCCGTGTCGAGGATAGCTAGTAATTTTTAGTTATTTAAGACAAGCTTATCTGCATCTTGAAGACACCATTCCAGAAAGTCATACTTCTCTGTGTACTACCGACGCTAAATACTTTGATTGATTGACACGGTGTATAGCTTCTAAAGCCATGGGATTGTTTGCGATTTATGAAATAATTCGACTTTCTTTGCTTGGAATCTCAAAGGTAGGGATGAGACTCATCTTTAGCTGCCGTTTTTACTTTATTAGACGTTTATCACACAGTTTATGATATTGTTACGTTTACGATTAAAGTAGTGATACCATAAATTTTACTATCTTTCACAGAGGAAAACTCGATTTTGCAACGTAAAATACTTTATATATCTTATTTGTACGGAGTAATTCCCGACCGTAAAAAGCAGAATATTACAATTTTTTTCGCTACAAATAGATTTTATTACTACACATTCTAAAGACATATTGTAAGGATGAATATGCAGTACATTCAAATTAAATATTTATCGGTATATTACTTACATCACATCACTAACTAGACACTGAAAATTGCTGTCAGCCGAGAAAGTTTCTTTTAAATTTTATGAAACTATTAAAACTATTTAAAACTATTTAAAATGTCTTCTTGAAATGAATTTTGGTGTTGTATTCGTTGTATTTTATGCTATCTCTGATAGTCTCTATGATTATTCTAGGTATCGTTTTACCCAATTTGTAAAAAAGTACAACAGTTTTGTAAAGTATGTGGGAAACCCCTACAGTTACAGCCCAAGTCTTTGTTGTAGTTAATTCTCAACTATTTTAATCAGTTTCTTCATGCTGAATGCACATAAATGTCTATGACATAAATTTCGATAAGGAATTAAAGAAATATAAAATATTATGCTAACCAATAAATGGCAGTAGGTGCATAACTGGGGGGAAAGACAGGAGCAAATACTGCGCAGAGCTTCCGCGAAATTTTAATAAATAATTAATAATATAATTAATAACTCATTAAACTCTATACCTTGTTAATCTGATACGCTTTTTCCTCTCAACTTTAACATAGCATATTTATTCGTACTATGCCTCTCCTAATAGCAGAAGCATTGGTATTTAACAATCGTCAACTGTGTGTATACCTACAGTTGTTGTTCTAATCATCACAGCAGTTGCAATTAAAGTTGAACGATTAGCAGTCTCACATGCTTATAATTCTTAAATTATATTTTCAATATCAAGATGACAAAAATAATGCAATTTACTGTATAAAAAAGTGGCTTGCTTTGACGAAGTTTTGAACTTACTGTATCTAAAAAGGATAAAATTGACACTGCAGCGCAGACTATTTTTATTATTAAATACAAGTTCTATGGTAACATAATCCTGGTACTCCTGTGGATAGAGGCTCGAGTGCGCATGTCCTCTCTTTAGTTGCAAGTTATGTTACATGCTTTATTCTCCAAACAAATTAACAACAAACAATAAAAAATTATAAAAATAGAACATTGATAAAATAAAAAATTATAATAAATAAATTGTGACATAACAAAATGCAGATTACAGATCAAATATGTAAATGGGTATGGTCAAATATTCATAAAAATATTGTAAATATTTCATTCATCCATGGTCACAGACATCTCGCGCCAGTTAAAGTTCACTTACCTTATGGTCATTTCTATATGTAACTTCTTTTTTTTCTTATTGTTCGATGGAGCTTACACATTTTCAAGCTTAAGTGATTTTACTTAGGATAGCAGTCTGATCTGATCCTGGGAATCGATAAGAAGTGGTTGACTAGGAGAAGTTTGTTGCCAGAACGGAGGCTTTTGTTCGTAGAACAACAAGAGTTGGTAGCTGTTTTTGGAACGGATGGACTGATATTTTTGCAACAAGGGAGAAAGTGTCTTTCAACATCGAGAGGAAAAAGACATGCCTGCCGCCAACTTTCGGTTCAAGGACCGAGAATCCTGTCTTCATCCGTAATCCCAGAGAAGGAAGGAAGGACGAGACTAGCTATGCGGCCAGTGTTCCTCCCAATCAGAAACTATTAATTTCTGATGGTTTGCTGAGTGGCGGAAACTTCAGTAAGGCCGATTTTATCCTACGAACTACGCGGGGAATTTGTCCACGAGGCTCTTAGTTAAAATTCAACTGTACATTAAAAGCCTAATCACTCAACTTGTAATCTGTGCATAAAATTACTCCACAATGAAACCTGCTCTTTGACAGCTGGCCGGGACCAACGTTGAATGACTGCGAGAAACTAAATGTACTAATATGAAAACCAGTGAACTAGTTGTGGAGCTCTCGAACGTCATCCTGCCTAGCTCGAAACCCAGGAGAGGACGGGTTGCCACTCTGATGTACCGAGTTACAGCCCTTTCTTTCTTTTCTTTAGTTGCTTTTAGTTTCATTTCTCTTAACCTGTAAGCTTCCGTCGACACTTCAAAAATGTTTAATGTAAAACCATTTTTAATTGTAATAATTGTAAACATTTTCTTAAATGAAATACATCGTCTATGAGAATCTGAAGCATATTGGTTTGTTTTTTATAGGTAAGCCAGTATCTAAATAGAGACATTATCCGTACTACAGCAGTTACTGTGTTTCAACTCCTGTTTATTCAATTAATAATAAACTTTTATATCACATATAAAATGCCTGTCCAACGCGGGGCCAGAAGAGAAAGCACAGTTATAACGACAATGGGGTACGGATAAGTAGGAAAATAACCTACCAGAGAACAGCTTAATAGAGCTGTATTATTGCCATAGAACAACAAATTCTCTTCCTAAAGCTTGTTGGCTAATAGAATTAAACACTACGTCAGTATAACCTAATTCATACATGACTAAGAAAGAATTAATACCCACACAAATAGACGAGACGATAGAAGAAGTGGTAGCTCGCTATACTGTGGAAAGCGATGCCGCTTTATCGTAAGGGTTAGTTACAGCGGAAAATAACGCTGAAGAAACTATCACTATGCAGGCTATACAAAATGTCATACTAGCTGAAATGCATAACGACACGCAAGCTATGCAACGTATACAGTGTTGCATAACGTACAATCTGAGATTCGAGACGTGCGAGCTAACGTACAACCTGAGATACGAGACGTGCAGGCTAACGTACAATCTGAAATACGAGATGTGCAGGCTAACGTACAATCTGAGATACGAGATGTGCAGGCTAACGTACAGACTGAAATGTAAATTTGCGGTCTAGTATACAGGACTTGTACAGCTTCACGAAGTTCTAACTCAGTTAGATGTGCATAAAACTGAATCAAAACAGGCTGTAGACGACTTGCGTAAAAATTGCAAGGCTGAATTTGAAGATTTGTCGTGCAGGGTAGAAAACGAACTAACCCAAAAACTTGAGCAATTTCGAGTGACTTCGCCTAAAATTAATGCGGATCGCGGAGAACAATTGGAGAAACCAGAACATACGGTATCATAGCGGAAGTTAGACAACACGCCTACCGATACTCGTTCTAGCCTAGTACCAGAGCAGAGGGCGAAACAGTCTTCCCGGTAAACGAGGGAACAAACCTGTCGAGGGATATACCTGGGGTAAACGAATTAACCCAAGTCCCGAATGTAGGTGCACTATTTCACCACCCCATACAACAACTCAGCAGGACTATTCCGAAATATCCTAATGGGGAAGACGAGAGCCCAATGACTTTCCTTAAGAGGTTTGAGGAATATGCTGAAACATTCAACTTGACAGAGCAAGAAAGCCTCAGATACCTAAACTTCTCGCTTAGGGACTCCGCGATCTATTGGTGGGAGGTTGAAAAGGCAAATACCAGGACATTTACCGAATTTCGTGGAAAAGTTACCAGACAGTTCTGCGGACCCAGAGCGCAAGGACAGGTGTGTGCTCTCTTACATGCTGAGAAGTACGACCCGAAGGGTCACAGAAAAGTAGATGAAAATATCAGTTTGATATATGAAAGAAGTCGTCATTTAACGCCAGAAATGACCGAAACTGAGTAAATTTCAATGCTCACGACACAAACGCCGGTGTCGTATCAGGTAGCCTTAGTGGGCAAATACAATTTGTCGCTAACCGAGTTTCGAGAACAGCTGATTATGCTGGATAAACTAGAAAGGCAAATTCGTCGCCAGAACTGGAAAATTCGAAAAGACCAGCATCCTAGAAGTAGTGGATACTCAGGGGGTGACACATTCCGTCGTAGGGAAAACGACAAACATGAGCGTCAAATAAACACAATTAAGAAGGCTCGTGGTAGTAAATCAGACGACGAAGACGACGATTATAACAGTCGTAACGGACAGCGAGACAGTAAAGGTGGTTGGGGAAATAGAAAGTAGCAACAGTATCGACGGCGAAGTCAACGAAGTCGTTCTCCAAGACGTCACTCACCACATTCAAGGTCGGGTACTCGTGCTAGCAAACCGAAAGAGGTAAGAGAACACAACGCGAGGAAAGACCCGTCAAAAGATCATCAGAGTCGAAGCTCCAGGTCTCCGACGAACGACAAGGTAGAAGGGTATTTTTCGAGAAACGAACCTCTTAATTCCACTGCTGCCGCGTTCGAGGTCGACGTAGAACACAGGAGGATATCGCGCTCTTCATCGCCAAGGAAGAAGCAGTTAAACTAAAACGGACTGGTGATGATAGTCTCCGATCGTCAGTCGTATGTAATTTAGTACTTCGGGAAACATGCACTGGTACATTTTCTTGCCAATTGCTTAGAGGAATGCAAGGCGACGAAACGAAATTTTGTCATGAAGAAATTTGAAGAGAACACGAAATGGCGGCCGTGCACACGAATCCTCCAAAGAGAAACTGTAACAACGCATCGAATATGAATGAAATTCTTCGCAGCGAGAATTATAGGGAATTCCTTTTGCAAGACTCGGAAACTCATGGAAGAAGCTAAGTATAAATTTCTATGCCCAGTATTGAATTAAAATATCCGTGGACATGTAATGCCGACGTTATTGGATAGCGGTGCTGAAATTTCTAACGTTTATGAGGAAATTGTAAATTATCTCACTAAAACAGGTGTTAATGCCTGTGCCGAGGATGAGAGTCGTCGGAGCTACTTCTAAGTCTAGCCCGATGATAACTCGTCAAACCATACTGCAGATCCAAGGTCTAGGAGTCACAAAAGAGGTTCCGGATTAATTGTGAAAGGTTTAACCAAACCATTGATTTTAGGCACCAATTTCTTGACTAAACACAGCATCATGGGCGTCGCAAGATCATATTTTTTTAGGGGGACTGAAATTTATTTAGTTGTTGAGGCACATCCATCCCGAAAATAAAGCGGGGGTGGGGGGGTCCGAGGGTCCTCCCCCGAGAAATTTTGGGGTTCCAAGGTGCAAAATGGGGTTATTTAAGCAATTCTGAGTCCTGAAATATGCAATTATCAGCTGGGCAAAATAACGATTTTCATTTTTAGAAAAAAAATTTAAGTGATCAAATTTACAATAAAAAGTAGTTAATAAAGGCACATGTTGGAGCATTTTACACACCGCAAAATAATGTTTTTAAATACCGGGATAAACCAGTGTGTTACACTTACAATCTGCAGTAGAAGTAAGAATGTTCGACACGTGTACGTAATATAAAAAATTAATAAATATAACTTGTATTCACTGTCAATATAGCATCTCACCTGATCACCCTAGATTACTTTTAAAATATGTATTCTCGAAACCTGCCTAACATTTGAGAAAAAATTCACCGAATTTGAGCAGATAAGCTTTTATAAAGAATATCTTTGAAACTTGTCAATCTCTACTAAATTTTTTATTGGCATGGTACAGATGCTGCTCGCAATGAAAATTTTACATAGTGGAGGAAACCATACAAAACTGTAGACATATTTTCTTGCAGATATTTGAAATGGAAAAATTTACAATTTTACAATTTAATTTTTTTTTTCTAAAATCTTCTGTGATTAAGTTCAACACAACATAAACTCCATTCAGTTAACAAATATATATGTATATTATTATTATTATAATTATTACTAAGCTATGCATCTACAGAATTTTAATAATAATGTTGCGAATAATCTTTTTCAAATAATATTGCACATTCTCGGAAAAGTGGTGAGCACCTGAGATACCTCAAATTTCGTCACTGTACACTTAGTCATAACGCTTTACAACAAAAAATTACTTTCATAATTCTCCACTAACTTTACTGGAAGCAAATAACCTAGTATTCATGTGTGAAATGTTACACAGAGTTTTAATTCAAAATTGCTAATTTTATCACGAATGGACGATATACGCCAATATGTGCAGCAAATGGGTTTTATCTATAATTTTGAATTTATTACAGCACAGGCTTTGTTAACGAGGTTATTGAAAAATAAAAAGATACCAGTGATTACAGAATTTCTGTGTTTCATACTACTATGAAACTCAATATACAGGCTGTTCTTCAGTTAATGTTAAAAGCTTTCCGAGATGATTCCTTATCAAAAATTAAGTATCGTCTAGTTATACTATTGAATGTTTGCCTATAACACAATTTGTAAGAGACATCCATCCTTGAAAAAATAATTTAGAAATTGTATTTTGGCAAATTTTTGGAAACATCTTAGTGTTAACTTTCAATTCAGTGCACAATGATAAGTCTGACAGAGATCTTCGACAGAATCCCGAAACTCATCTTTAAAGCTCCCTTAATGAAAATAACAGGGGTGGTCAGCCTCTTGTTGACTAGAACTTTTGAGGCGTTGGGTTTTGTGAACATTTCACGTTGCTTTTCTGAGTAGTACATCCTAAGCAACATTAAAAGTTTTTATTTTTACAAGTCACTATAATGTACCATTTACTACAAAATGCACTCTCAGTGCTAACAATAAAATATCTGGCATCTAGGCAAAAACTGTTACACCCGCAGTGTAATCGCACACAGCAAGCTTGTAAATGCTTTTTGCACTTTGAAAAACACATCCTGTGCTGCAGTTGTTTAGACCCATGTCACTTTTTTCAACCAAGTTAACCTCAATAAACTTACATTCAAGAAACTCTGTACACTGACATGCCTACCAATCATTGGTATAATTCAAGTGTGAATTTCTTAAAAAAAAAATAAAAAAAATAAAAAAACAGAAATTTGTTTGCTAAAGATGCTACTGCAGCATCGGATTATTTTTATGATTTATTTATTGTGAACGGTGAATTCTTACTATTTTAAAAAAGACCTTTCATGTTTCTTGGCATGTACTGCTCAGAAAATTAACATGGAATGTTTCCCACAGAAGTTCCACTTAATGAGAGGGTGCTATATTCATGAAGGGGTGAGTTCTAAAGAGCAGCTTCTTGACGGGCTGAAGATCTCAATAACACAAAATATTGTTCATAGAATTGAAATTTAACTCCTCGTCGTTTCCAGTATTTTGCCAAAATACCATTTAAAATTAAATTTCCAAGTGTGATTTTCTAGCTTACGAATTATAGTAGACAAAAATTTCGCTACGAAACTATACCTCATTTATGTTTGTAATATAGGTTAAGAAACAAACTGTATATATTGGAGAGACGAAATGAGAAAACGTATTATTGGGGGGGGGGGATGCATCCCCCTCGACCTCCATGGTTGCGACGTCCATGCACAGCGTGGTGTTGAATTTCGGCGGATGGTTAGTATCGACACCCGAGTTTACTTGCACTACGCGCCCGGAAGGTTGGCATTACATTGATAATTTTATTGGCACTCTTCAGAAAAAAGTCCCCATTTTTCCTTTGAAAGATAATAAAATAATAATTGGATAGCTTCGTACGAAGACATTAGCGCAACAGTAAACAGGATTGATTGTTTGACTGCGATGCAGCAACATGCCCTAATCGAATTATTACTCGAACATCGCGAATACCTACTTTTCCAGGAAGCCAGAATTGAACATCCTATATACTGCGCATATCCAGCTGAAATAAAACGAACCTTTTCGCCGAAAGTTCTATCCAATTCCGAAGAAATATTTATCCGAAGCGGAAACTTTCTTACAGCAAATGCTTGATTGGAATATTGTGAAGAGGAAACCCAGTCCTTACAGTAACCCTATGGTTTGTGTCCGAAAGAAAGAAGGGTCTGTGAGAATGTGTCTTGACGCAAGAAATTTGAACTGAATCACTGTCCTTGACAGGAAAGGTCCTGTGAGAATAAGCGATATCCTTAAGTTATAAGCAGGAGTGAAAGTAATGAGTACCCTGGATCTCACGGCTGGATGTTAGCAAATAAGACTTTCAGAAGATAGTCAAAATACACCGCATTTCTTTTTAACAATAAACAATAATGATTTCAAGTAATGCCTTTTGGTATCAGTGACGCTGTAGCAGAATTCAGTTGATGCATTGATGTCACCTTAGGAGAAGAACGTAAAGGATTCGCCAGGGCTTACGTGGACGACATCCTCATTATTTTCGAATCTTTCGAGGAACACACAGAACACATAGATAAAGTGATTACATAGTTATCTGAAGCTGGCATGACAATTAGGCTAAATAAGTCAAATTTCTGCCGGAATGAAGTTCAGTTTTTAGGACACATTATCTCCAGTTCGGATACGCACTACTCCAGACGAACTGCAAGCAACTAGGGAATTTCCAAGGCCTAGCAACGTAAAACAATTGCGTGCTTTTCTAGGCATAGTAGGATTTTATAGAAACAACTCCAGTAAGTTAGCAGAACTGTCACCTCCTCTATTCGCTTTATTGAAGAAAGGAGTAAACTGTAAATTGGATAGCGAACAATAAACAGCATTCCGAAATGTTAAGGATTAATTTTTAAAAGACCTGGAGTTCTATAATCCAGTGATGGGCAAAGAATATCTGTTATACACTGATGCGTCGGCTTATACTTTAGGTGCACAACAAAGCCAAGTGGACGACGACGGAATTGAAAAGACAGTAGCTATGGCCCGCCGAACACTTAATAAGGCTGAGCGTAACGATACAGTGACAGAAAAAGAAGCATTGGCTATAGTTAACACGTTAAATAAATACCGGGATCTTTTGCTAGGAGAAATGATTAATTTGCTTACAGACCATCAGGCTTAATGTGTCTGAAAGTAGGAAAAATCTTAGGAGGAAGATTAACTCGTTGGGCCTTACTACTTCAAGACTACGATTTAGAACAACATATCAAGGGAAAAGACAACATGGTTGCCGACTATCTCAGTCGTATACCCGATGGAGAGTTACACCTCTCAGAAAGAAAGAAATCACCTTTAGAATTCACAGTGGCTAGTCAAAATTTACAAGGTTTGAAGGAACATCATAACCTGAAAGACTTGCTGGATAAACTGAAGATCGAACATCATAAGGATCCGAGATGCCAAAATATTTTGGAAAATTTGGGCCAAATGAATATAGCAAAAATGGCATGTTTTACCACCATTCTACAAATAATGCAATATTCGAAGAGCAATGGAAACCTGTGATTCCTACCAGTCTAGTCAAAGATTTCGTGTGGCGAACGCATATATTCCTTAGCCATGCAGGAGTAAATAAGATATGTAATGCTCTATGGCGACAATTTTATTTTCCACTTATGTAAAGGTCAGTTTCTATATTGATAGCTGTGTGCGATCTCTGTTAAAAAGCCAAACATGCGAAGGAGAACTTGCAGGGTGAATTACAGGCCATAATGCTAGAGCAGCCATTGAACTTGGTGTCTGTAGATTTGTTTGGGCCCTTGCCACAGTCGAAGGCCGGGTTTAAGTACATTTTCGTGATAATGGATGTATTCTCTAAGTTTACGAAATTGTACTGTATCGTGAAAGCTAATGCAAGTACTATGTTGTCTAAAATGAAGAGTTTCGCGAAGGAAATTGGTAAACCTCTGTGTGTTATCTCAGATAATGGTACCCCATTCACTGGACGAGTTTGGCAGAAAGGATAGAAATCTTTGGGTATCAGGCCGACTACTACCTCTGTATATCACCCACAGTCGAGTGTAGTGGAACCAAGATTGAGATCCGTAGGGACCATATCCGTAGGGACAACGAGCATGGCGGGACGTCGGAGCATCAGGTGGTTCCAGAACATCTCATCACTAAGAATGTGTTATTCCAGAGGCTGCAACAGGGAGCCGGCTGGGTAGATCTCCATGATTGAGTTGTGATTAGGTTCATTCACCATAACGGTGAACTAAGATAACCCACAGCTCTTATGTTATTTTTTATGTGATTTAGTACTGAACAAACTTAATTATTGCAAAAAATCCAAATACAGAAAAGATTGTGATAGTGCATCTTAAAGCCAAGACTCTAAAGGTAAAAAAAAAATTTTTTTCTTCTAAGATACAAACTATGAACTCTAACATTCATGGCGCATATATTAGAACATTAACTGTTTGTTTTTAACTGTTATGTTGTATGTCTGAGAAATTTAAAATTTTTCAATAATATGTAGATCGACGGGCGTAACAATCGAAATGATTTGATGATAGTTACTACGCCTGGCCAGAGTGATCTGAGACAAAATATAATGCAAATGTTACAGATAAAACATTTAAATGGCTATGTTCAAAGATTCATAAAATTATTGTAAATATTTCATTCACCCATGGTCACAGACATCTCGCGGCAGTTAAAGTTCACTTACCTTATGTTTATTTCTATATGTAACTTCTTTGTTTTTTTCTCATTGTTCGATGGAGCTTACACATTTTTAGGTTAAAGTGATTTTACTGAGGACAGCAGTCTGATCCGATCCTGGGAATCGATAGGTAGTGGTTGAATAGGAGAAATTTGTTGCCAGAGTGGAGGCTTTTGTTCGTAGAACAACAAGAGTTGCTAGCTGTTTTTGGAACGGATGGACTGACATTTTTGCAACAAGGGAGAAAGTGTCTTTCAACATCGAGAGGAAAAGGACATGCCTGCCGCCAACTTTCGGTTCAAGGACCGAGAATCCTGTCTTCATCCGCAATCCCAGAGAAGGAAGGAAAGACGAAACTAGCGATGCAGCCAGTGTTCCTCTCAATCAGAAACTAGTAATTTCTGATGGTTTGCTGAGTGGCGGAAACTTCGGTAAGGCCAATTTTATCCTGATACGAACTACGCAGGGAATTCATCGACGAGGCACATAGTTAAAATTCAACTGTACATTAAAAGCCTAATCATTCAACCTATAAGCTGTGCATAAAATTACTCCACAGTGAAACCCGCTCTTTGGCAGCTGGCCGGGATAAACGTTGAATGACTGCTAGAAAGTAAGGGCTGTATCTATAAACGACTTTCGAATGACAACCAACTGCTCACCAATGCCTTCTCTATGGGAATAGCAGTTGGTTGTCATTAGAAAGCTGTTTATAGATACGGCCGTAAATGTACTAATATAAAAACCAGTGAACTAGTTTGTGGAGCTCTCGAACGTCATCCTGCCTAGCTCGAAACCCAAGAGAGAGGATGGGTTGCCACTCTGATGTACCGAGTTATGGCCCTTTCTTTCTTTTCTTTAGTTGCTTCTTGTTTCATTTTTCTCATAACCTGTAATTTTCCATCGACACTTCAAAATATTTTAATATAAAACCATTTTTTAATTGTAAACTATTTCTTAAATGAAATACATCATCTGTGAGAATCGGAAGCGTATTGTTTTGTTTTCTGATAGGTAAGCCAGTAGCTAATTAGAGACAATATCTGTACGACAGCAGTTACTGTGTTTCAGCTCATGTTTATTTATTTAATAATAAACTTTTATGTCATAAAATATATCAACTATCTTCTGCCTCACCACCATGAACTGAACCCCTGTCCCTCGCGTGACAGTATGGAATACCAAACACTATATTACTTCTTTGATTAATTACATATACATTCCTATATACCATTATTTAACTTTTTATCACATCATTATTATAGCACACAGCATTTATATATTACAATATCACAATTCTTACTTCCTTTATTATTCAACATACGAAGTAAAACCCTAAATTGGTACTTTTTTGTATTCGATATGTCCTAAGGTACGAACCTAGGACAATTGATTTAGTTCATGTGTTTTTTATTCTTCACTTCATTATCACATTATTTGATCATAGCATGGTAGTTTATTTATATATATTTTAAGACTCCAACTGTTAAAACGAATATAAATAATTGCTGTAATATTTGCTCAAAGTTCCTCTACTAGCCATGTTCCACCTATCTTGACACAGGACTGATATGAAGTCTCGTAACGAAATGGTAGTATTGATGTCGATAAGGAAGGCGATTTCATGGAACAAAAACCAAGCCGTTGCTCTTCTCCGCACTGTAGGAAAAACATTAAAGTCACAGTGAAGTAGCTGGTTATCACTGATTTCCCTTTGCCCATAATTTATTATTCTTCTCTCGTGTCCTACACCATTGCCATATTGTAACTGCGTATATACATTAATTTATTCAGTGAATTACCGTATCCGTATGTTCACACACGCCACATGTAGGGTCGTCTGTCAGGTTTATATGGTATTTCTTCTGCTGTGTTTCTACGATGTCGCAGCAAAAACGGTATGCTTCCGATCTCAGATCTGAAGATATGTATGTGTGCATCTGCTATTAGTCTCCATGTCCTACCCCGACGAGTACTCGGTATTTTATTTACAACTGCTGGCAAAATATCTGCTTCTTTTAAAGCTGGTTGGTAAAGATTTTTGCAGAAGCAACACTTCCTTCTGGTATAGAGTGCAAATTGTGTTCAAGCCCTTCTTACGCTCTTCAATAATGGATTGGTATGCGACCGGCTTCTGACCATATTTTTTCTGCAGTGCGGTATATATGTTGTATTGACGTAAAACTGTTGCAGTCGCCGTCGAGTGGTATATAATTTCGCACTTTGCTGTATGGTTAATTAGGCCAAGCCCCTCTTCTTGGACTGGAAGATACAATGTTGTGTCCGGGCCAACTTGAGCATGTGTTATTTCCATATTAACTGGCCGATATAACGTAGTATTTATGCATTATAGAGCTGTGAGAGGGGAAGAATATGTACCAGACACTATAGTTTTGCGAATAGAAATGAATTTACTAAAGCTCACTGCATAATATTATTTTTCTTGTAGCTCATTTCTATGTGACGAGTCCGAATCTTATTGGCAACAAGGTTCCAGTTGAATCTCAACATACTATTTACATCTGTCTGAAAATACACGCCCAGTATTATTATTGTGTCAGCTCTGCAGACTGGATGAGCGTCATCAATCTTCTCTCCAGCAACAAGTATATCCAATACTGCAGTTTTCGTCATATTTACTCGCAAATTGGAAACACGAGTGTAAAGTTCCAGGCAATCTGCTACAATGTTTACTTCCCGTTATGATCGAACTACGCATGTAACGTCGTCAGCAAAGGCATTTATTTTAAAGGACATTTGTGAGACTTGAAAGCCTACTACTTGATCCCTGATCACTCTGCAGAGGGGTTCCATTGCAATCGTAAACAGATTCATGGACAATAGGCACCCTTGTCTGACGGAACTCCTTATCGGTATAGCTGGTGTAAGGAACCCATTGAACATATTATGCGACCATATTCCCGTACACACTATCTTTACCCACTTTATTTTTTCTTCCGGAAAAATTAAGGTGAATCATGACTTGTATTAAAAAACTGATGATCAACTCTATCAAATGCTTTGTCCACGTCTATATTTACAAAGGTAATCTTATTATTGCTTGATAAGGCTAGTAACTGTACATCACGTAAAACTTGTATTCCTTGTAAAATCGGCCTCTCTGGAACCGTACATGTTTGGCCATGGCCCATAACGTCCGTTAGCCCCCTTTTTTATACGCGATGCCCAGAAACGTGTAAATATTTTATAATCAGAGCACAGAAGAATTATAGCTAGATAGACTGGTGGTTTCGTGGGGCACCTGATTTTCGGTACAAAAACTATCAAACCTTCTTTAAGAGATCTGTATAATTCTTCTTTGGCAAGCACGCCACGGACAACTTCACGAAAGTCGGCACTAATAATGCATACTCCAGCCCCATCCATTTGTCCACTAGCTGATAACTTAGTGTAATAGCAGCAGTGAACGAATAGACGATACTTGAGTACGCGTAGGACAAAGGATTCTAGCATGTGGGTCATTGAATTCGTGAAAATTTCCTTTCCCTATATATTTGTTACAGTCTGGATGGAAAAGCGGTATTATGTCTTCCACATAAAACTGATTTCTTATGCGTCTCGCTTGGGATCCGGAAGGTGAATATACATTTACCAAGGATACCTCATTAATTTTTCCTGACATGACGCGGCCTGATGGATGATGGTGTAACTCTTCTACTTCCAGTCCAGCCCGTGTTATGATTGCCGTTCCTCTTACATAGCTGCCAACATTTGTGTATATATTAAATCTGTGGACTCGTACTAAGTCATGTATGACAACTTCTTGTAAAAATGCTATGTCCACCGCCCAGGATCGAATTAGTGCTTCTATAGACGCTATATGTACCGAAGTCGATACTGCGCATAAATTTAATATTAACACTGTCAACAACAAAAGCATTTATATTACACGTTGAGTTTGTCATGCATCAAATGTTTTCACCCGCCCCTGGCTATTGGACCGACGTATTTTTTTTTTCAATGACTTCTTTGGCACGGTCTAGCGATTCTTGCCTATCCTTTTCTTGTTGTGATAACACTTCTGTCTTTCTTCTTCTTCTCTTGGCAGGAGAGTGGCGTTCGTATGGTCGTTTTGTATTGTGTACTTCACAGACCATTTCAGTATCGTCCGGCCAGGATTCCCCCGACCCACCAGTACTTATTTTGGAGACACTCTGTGTGTGTGTTGTGTCTGGCAGTTTTTATCAACAGCATTGTCACTATATGTATTCGTCACTGTTTTTCGGGTAACAGTCATAAAAAAGTTGAGGTTAACTGGTTTTTGAGTCAAAGTCTCCCCAATTGGTGTTTGAACCGGCACTTTGTGTTCTCGTGCTTTAAGTTCAGGATACTCTATTCGTGACAGTGTAGAAACTGGTACTCTTAACGAGTCATGTAATCTGGTAGACCGTCAGATGATTGTGTGGTGCCCCACCTTCTAATCGTGAGTACGTCCTTGTCTTGCAATTTAGGACACGTTATGCTGTGCCGTTTGGCACTACTTGTATTTTATTATGTAACTATTTTTAATAGTTATGATTTATTTTATGCTCTGGTTTCAGAGTATATGTCAAAGGACCCGTTATCAGTTATCTTTAGTACTTCTAGTTGCTTTTTTTTTTTTTTGTACTACATTAATTCACATGTGTTAATGGCCAAAATAAATTTTTGTATTATAAAGCAACAATATTTTGTACACTCTGATGTTACTGTCAGTCAATACCTATGCTAATATTTCTTTATTCATGTAAAGCATAACTTTAAAACTTTAATTTTTATGAATTAATTTTATTCAAAGATGGCCTCTTATTTCATTGTACAAATTTTACTCTATAGAGTATTATTGTTACACTCGGCGATTCGACCTATCGAATCGTTAAGTGAAGCGAACACGTATTTTTATTTGTGGACTAGTATGACTTTGAAGATATCTGTGGTCTTCTTCCTTCTTCTCCGAAACAGCAATCATGGTTGATCGTTGAAAATTCTTGGTGCAGAGTTAGTTTGATTTTCTTATGTCTGCTTAAGACATCCGCCGTCGGGTGAGTGTTTAATTTATGCCCCATGTGTGTTTCTGTGTGGGCAATTTATTATTTACGGGTTTCCCTTGTAATTTGTCTATGTTTTGCTTGTTTAAAGCGGTGCCCGTGAGGGCGTCACCACGCCGTTTTTATGGCTTTCTGATTCCTGATTAATTCGGGAGTTTCTGCGGGGAACTCTTCTCTAATCCAATGGCCTTGTGGTGGGATTTCTCCCGCTTGCCCTCTACTGTCTGCGATGGCTGAAGCAGCTTAATTTCGGTATTTCCAGTTTTTATTTTTTATTTTTTAATGACGACCACCGACCTTCAAGTAGCATAAACTTTCAAATCAAAAGGTTTTATATTTCACTGGACAATGTAAATTTAAACATCTATATGTTTTAACAAGAGAAATTCAGAAGATTTGGAACAATAATCTACAAAAATGTGTTTACTTAAAGTGTTGATTACTTAGTCTACTTAATTTTCTTTAATCGGGGATCCCCTAAAAAAATACATACATAAATTAATAATAATTTTCTTTATTAAATAAGTTCTCACCAAAAAAATTTGAATTATTTTGAACAGATATTTATATGGTAATACTCAGCATATTTTGTTATTTATTGGTGTTTAGTTGTTTCTTGCTCGAAGAGCTTTCAACCATTACATAAATGGTTGATCCGATCTATGCTTTCTTATTTTTTTATCCTTTCATTCTTCTAAAACTAAAGTTTATATATATATATATATATATATATATATATATATATATATATATATTGTGAACTAATGCTGTACTGATAACTGATTTCTTAAGGTACTCGGCCTCACGTCTTTAACTTTTTTTTACCATCTCAGTCCAAATAAAAACAGATCCACTGGATCTGTCCTTTAGGTTTATCTCTCTCTAGAGTGCAGATGGTTGTTGGGGGCATGCCTGTGGTATATCCTCAATTGGTAGCACATCTGGGGATTGAGGGAGCCGGAGGGTATGGATCAATGCGCTCGTGTGTAGATGATTGACAATAACTACATGTTCATGGCTGTCTCTGGTAGATAGATAAGCCACAGTAACAATGCTAGTAGTAATGATACCGGGAAAATTAATAAAATCAAATAAAATTATTACATTCCATTAATTCTCAGAACTTGTCATATATACATGAATGTTCTGAAATAAAATATTTCCTCACGTATGAATAATTAATTCTATATTAAAATAATATAGCCTGTAGCGTAATTTCAACTAAGAAATTAACCAAATTCATAAAAAATTCCCTTTGTCATAGAAATTGAGTACTTTACATTCAAAATGAGCTAAGTACCATTTCCGACCAAAATGAGTTAGATGCATAGAAAGGTGCCAAAACATTAGGTCGAAGACATACCAAGTGCTATCTCCTAATGATATTTATGCGCGCCGTACATCAGCCCAAGTAGATGGTTGGAGTAACATCAAAGCATTTTAGTTCATTGAAAAAATTTATATTTATGATAATACGTGTTTTGTGTTGATTACTGTTCGATTGCTCGTATTTACTACTTTCCTATTGTAGTAAATATGTGAGCGCATTTGGATAGTTCCTTGTTCATTTGTTCGTCGCAATATACTGTTTTCGTCGTTATCTAGAAACTTACTTTTTGGCACTAATCCACTTATGAATATTAAGTCTTCAATTATTTTTGTCAACACTGTCATACAAAGCTGAAAAACTGTCGTATAAAAGTTCTTATACAGACTAAAAAATCAAAATATTTCGTGTAACAACTATTTACTTTTGGCTGGGTTGGTCATAAGTAAAACGGCGTAACATTTTGTGTCTGGAAAAAAAGTGTCGAATAAAAAATGCAAAGACTCGTAGAAATATCATTTTTACTGACAGCTATGTATATTTGCTTACAATCAAGTATTTTCAATATGATGATGACCGAGTGATCAGCGTATTAGTCTTTCAGTTACAGCTTTTCTAATTTCAAATCTCCACAGTCCCACGATTTTTAAAATATTTTAATTGCATTCATATTCCATACGAATTTATGGTCAAATTACGACATTATGTTACATTTCTACATGTAAAAATATAAGTTTCGAAACGTAACGTGCATTAAAACTCGTTTCCTAGGATCGTAAAAAATATTATTTTCTACGGAGCTGTACTTGACTTAGTATCTTACCGATTCAAAAATTACCCATGGTTGTGTAAAATAAATGTCTGCAGATTTACCAACAATACAATGACAAAAGGATACACATTGAACTTTCAACAACCCTTTCGATATTCTCTTTTTTTATCTTTCGTCATTTCAGAATGAATTAAGTTGTGTCATTATTGCCTCCCGCAACATTTTGGCTACTTTTGCTGTCCAAGGGGTTGTCAGCTAGGTTTGAGCACATTTCCTATTATTATAGTGTTAAAACAAATGTCTTCGGTTAGATTGTGGAAGGTGATATCCAATATCTTATTGAAATTTATTTACAATTATTGTAAAAATGTAACAAATGTAAAATATGAAGAAGGCTCCGTTCGTAACTAGAAATAATTTCGATTTTAAGAATCAATTTCTTTGTACCCTATAATATTACAATGTCGGAAAAATTGTGTTTAAATGTAATTAATTATTTTTTGTAACGAAGTATTATCTATGTACGAAAGATTTAAAATATTTCTCTTTTTTTTTTTTCAAGTTATTTACGGATCTACAAAAGGAAGCGAAATATATGTATTAAATCGATAAATATACTTAAAAACCACAATAAATTCAAAAGTAGTTTTTTGTCCGTTTAAATTTAATTTGGTTCTACGATTTTTAAATCGACCGTCACACAAATGTCAAAATATTAACTGGACTTTTTATTGGCGGCCTCCCGTCAAAACTTTTTACTTTCTCTCTTCACGGATGCCTACCTGACTAAACTATACATACTGCCACGCGAACTTTACTCCCTTCGAATAAGTAAGGCGTATACGAGTGGCCGGTGTTGGAGTTTACAATCTCCGTCTCGTATACGTTTTGGCGCCGTACGAGACGACTCGCATACGAGCTCTACTCGCAAGACTTCGAACTTAGGTCCCCTGGTGCTCTCGTACACGCAGTACAGATACGAAAAGCTCCTCCAGTAGTGGCAGGTGGCCGAATTGGGAATTTCGCATACGAGAAGCCGAAAAACCAAAAGTTGGCCACTAACATTGTGTGTTATTGATCGTTAATTTTAGCGATGTACTGAAACATACATATTTGTGCTTCTTCAAAAAACTCAGTACATTACTAACAAAAATGCACCAAAATTATACAGCATAATAAGTTAAAAAAAACATTATAATAAGAGTAGGTGATTCATCGCAAGAAAAGTTCTAGGTCCCATTTCTATGTCTACATACCGAATTTTATTTCTTATTATTTCTGTAGTCATATCGTTGTCATTCTTTTATGTTGTAAAAGTGGTAAATAAAATGTATACAATCGCTGTTGAATCACATAAACTGCAACAAGAAATAGCGTTTAGAAAAATTATGTAATAGGCTAACATAAATTTTTGTTACTTTCCATTGTCTTTGCTCGTTATATAAAAACAAGAGAATAAATTTCTAGTTATATTTTCTAATTATGACGACTGTTTACAAAAATAATGATATCGGTTAATTTTATTTACGTAAAATAATTTAACAAAAATGTTCTACATGTTACTTCTTCAGCTCTTGTATAAATTTAACAAAATTTGCTCTAAATTGATTAGACAGCCAAAATACATTGCGTGAAATCATTAGCATTATAGTATTACTGAAGGTTAAAACTATGTAACTTCAGATATAGTTTCTTAAAACCTTCGTATCGTTAGCCGTACTCTAAAATTGTTGAGGTTTTTTTAACCTTCAATCCAAAATGAATATGTAACTCTTTATGTTCAAATATATGTATTTTATATTCTAAAAATTGCACTGTGGTTTAAGAAAACGCGATTTCAAATAATTTTATTTGCCGGGGAAGCGCTTCTAAATATTTGTGAAGCGTGTAGAAGACTAATTTTAAGAGTAATTAATGCCAGTATATAATTTAAAAATTAGATATTTGATCTCTACGAACAGAAAATAAAAATAAGTTTCATTGAGTCAAAAACAGAAAACTACGTTAAAAATTAACGTTTCGTAGAGTTATTTTTATAACGCGAAATTATTAATGTATTTACTGAAATAAAAATAAATATTCACTTGTAGGGATTAGCGAACCCGAAAATTTTTGGTAGCACACAATCATGTTACCGGAGAACTATGGACACCTTGTGTAATGTCGTCCGAAAACATAATGTTTACTTTATACAATGTGCGAATTCCGGTTTTACAGTTACTATGATATTTCCTTTTGTGTTTGATCGAGTTATTCACACTGAGATTGTTTCTGTTAATGTTAAGATTCTTCTATCATGCAGATTAGCAGTTTAAACGCCCTAGTTGTCGTACAAACTCATATTTTCTTATACGAGTTCAAGACAGTGGAGCATACCGGTTTTCAAATAGGCTAGTTCGTATGCAAATCTGATCATTCAAAATAGCTCGTACACGAACCCTCGAGCTGTATTTTTCAGCATAGGTCTCAGGCTTTTCTTATGGTTTTATTTAGGATTTTCTGCGTCTTAGCATCATTCGTTTACAATGCGTACGGCCACGAAAATGTTTCTGTTTTATAATGCTATCCCATTACAGTAACATTTCATATACTGAACCCTTGTTTGGCCACATTTCTTGCTGATTTTGAATTTACATGCCATTGCTATAGGTTAAATATAAATAATAGCTTGTTATTTTCAAATTTGTCAAGTAGTTATATAAAAATTGTAACAACTTACCTGCAATGCTTCAATGGTTTCATTTGACTTGTTTTTTTCAGGAGTACTAACGTTGTACTTAGATATTCTTTGTAGTTCATTTTGTTTCTCTCGAAGTTGAGACAGCGCTTCTGCATGTTGATGTTCGAGTTCTTTTCTTTTGTCCGCAGCCTCGCGCATTTGCTGAAAACAAAGATTAATAATAAAAATAACAATAAATCAATTTAAATTTTTTTTTAACCTTATCATGAAGGTAAAATAATTTACTGCTGCTAGAGTTTGCGTTAGAATTTCGCTCCTAAAAAATTCAGGAGTGGGGAAGAATGAAAGGTATGTGGTTTATTATAGCTTATACTGCTTCATTTATTCTATTTCTTGCATCACAGAATCGAACAGGTTTACTCTTCTGAATTGAATCATCCCTTGTCAATAATGTTTTTGAAAGGTAATAATCCAAAATCGCAAGTTAAGAGGGGCGTCATTGCTGGTCGCAATAAAAATTAACACAGTCGGCGAACTCTAAAAAGCAATAGAAGTAAGTCGCTGATGAATGCTGTTACAATGCAATGCAATGGAGATTTAAGCACAGTTGGATTAGGTTAAGGATTTATGATTCGCGATGTAAACCGGCGACCATTTTTTTTCCTTTGTTCATCTCAAAATTTCCCATTGACCCTCAAAAATGACTAAAATTTCCCTTATTACCTGTAAAATGTTCAGAACGTCCTTTAAGTCTATTAAAATTTACGCTTAAATTATGACACAAAATCCACAGTTCTGACTGTCTTTTCAAGGCAACGAGAAGTCCGACTTGCTTAAGGGTCAGATTATTTGCTCACAAACAATCTGAAGTTATTTTTTCCACTGTATTTAATATATCGGTTTCACTAAATTTGTAATAATAGCTTATGACACTGAGCGTCCGAGTTGCAGACATTTTGAAATATACGAAAGTAGACCCTGTTAAGTCCTAGTTACGGTGTTTGCAGTGATTTCGAAAATATTTTTTATTGCTACCTAATACTCATATCAAATTTTCGCTGCACAGTTTTGTCATTTATATGTCATAATTTGTAGCTGATTTTTTTTTTTTACAATTATATTGAACGGTTTTTTAGATTTCATTACCTAAAGTACCACGTTTTTCGTCGTGAAAATAAGAAAAAATTAAGGAAATTATTTTTTAGCCGGTGAATGGTACATTATTTTAAAGAAATGCGTCCACAGTATTGTGCATCGTGTGATTGCACATTGACTCGATTTTTTTCAATACTTTTGGTTAAAAAATGTTTGAGTTATTGGCACCAGTCTAAAAATCTCGGGAATAAGTCCTTAAGAACATAATGTCCTGGGTATTTACTAAATCCATGAACATGCCCTACTCAGTAGTCGTAAATTAATCTTCATCACGCATTGTACATATTCTACTATGTAATATCTAACTATACGTGTCATAATTTTTGGGTACCGGTATTGATTATTGGTGCTTAAATTATTCAAACATTTATTTTGAATGTAACCATATTAAAAATAAACAAAGGCTTTAATATTACTGTGCAAGAATAATAATTTTCCGCAGACAAACAACCAAACTGTACTATTTTATTAGCAGGTAAACTATAACATTTAAAACTACTCTTCAAGAAACAAGTACTTCGTTACTGAACAGGTAACGCAAATTTTTCTTTGTGGAATTTTTTAAAGAGACTGTCACCCGAGAAACGCAATGAAAATTTTTACCTTCATTACAAAACACGAACCAATATATTTTTGCATTTTCTATTCTGTTCTATCGCAATATTTCTTAACATATTTTTGTAGTAAACTTATCTTTTGGATAAAAATATGTACATTTAAAATTTAAGTTAAACATTGATTCACCCATTTAAACTTCTTGGTTGGGGTAAAGGTTGGAGCAGTAGGTGAAGCAATAGCGGCCTACCAGAGAGATCCGGGCTCGATTCCCGGAAGGGTACACCCACGATTATTCACATGTCGGAAACACGTTGAACATTTCCGCCAGGGTACAATTGTTTTCCGTGCCTTTGTATTCCATCGTTTCTTCATCGCAGAACTTCATGTAACAGCATTATTCAGGGTTCTCCAGATGTCTAAGGCAATTAGTCAGAAACCTGCTTCTTAAGTATGATGTTTTGTCCTCGGGCACCTTTTCTATATGCGATTTATTTTTAACTTACTCTATGGTTGCAAGGTAGGTAAGCAGAGCTCTTAATACTGTTAGTATAATGTAGACTTTCTTAGCATTGTTTATACTACATTTGATCATATCTTGTAGAACTGTCAATTTATCAAGTATTTATTAAGTAGATATTATGAGATCATAACAATATGTATTCGCTGAATTTTATAGTATATCTATACATTACATAGCTAATGTTTGAATATTTCCCTTATGTATTCCTAGAACGTGCAGATAGTAGTAAGAAAATTATCTATTGCCAAAGAACTCACATGTCCGCAAAGTACATTTCCTTTGCGTAAACTATTTTAGAACATGTATTTCATTCATCCACGCCCGCTGAGGGAAATAGCAATGTTTTGGATGGACCTGTGTTGGTATGAAACTGGACAGTCGTCACTTTACGACAAGCTGTTACTTTATGGCATATGATGTGTAGGCTTCATTTGTATCTTGCCGCGTGACCCATCCAGACGCATTTTTGGTCACTGAGTAAATAGCTTACGTACACGTTCACAGAGTACACAAACACAATCCTTGATCCTTGCATTTAACGCAGTATATAGTAAGAGCAGATCGTTTTCGCGCCCAACCGTTTTTTCGCCACGTGTTGATCAATTACGCAGGTGACAAACCTATATGTTTACATCGATTTTGGTTGACAGATAAATGAAAATTCACCTGGTATAGTGTTCTCAGTTTGCGAAACAGCCATGAAATCACAAATGCCCAGCAAGTCCTGAGATGTCTGTACAGATTCACTGCCAGTGTATGGGCAGGTGATCTGGACGGTCATGTGATACTGGCAGACCTCTTTCCTTCCAGGCTACTAGATGTCGCACACTTAATCATCCTACAAAATTTAACTGGCCATGCCTTTGATACTGTGCCATAGAACATCCGTCGACAAAACTTGTTGCAACAATTTGGGGCAAGATCTCACTTCAGACGTGACTTTCGGAGATAAATCTGACGGTTCGGGCAAACATGAATATATCGAGGTGGTTAAAACCGCGTGGCCCATACGATAGCCGGATTTAAATCCATTCAACCTTTCCGTGAGGTCATATGGAGTGTATAATGTACAAGACTCCTGTTCAAACAGAGGATGCTCTGCTCGCACAAGTAATGGCTGAGGCAGAACAAATTGTCGTGACAACCAATGTGATGTCTTAAAATTGATTGGTGCGGGGAAGTTCGCAACACATAAGCATTTCATTTCGAAATTTGAAAAAAAAGTTGCGTTACGTAAATTAAAACAACTGACTGCTTGACAGGGGAAGCTCTACCAAATGTTTTGAACTTAAGGTCTCTAAGAACAATGGCCAACAACAAAAGTTTCGGCATTCTCGTATAAACACTTAACATTTTGGAGCAAAATTACCGGAACATAATTCGTACGTACAATATGTGAAACGACGTTAGTGGTCGTTTACCCTTGTTTGCCTTCAGACAACAGTGTTACTATGATAAGATATTGCATTTTTTTGTTCCCTTGGCATTGTTACCAATTTAATTTAATTGTTCGTAAAATAATTTAATGTGTTACGCCAAAATAAATTACGTACGCGGAAGAGGGTAAGTATAGAGGGACAACAGTCAAAGCGATGTGCGCAGAACCCAATGTCAGACGACCGTCCCTTGGGCGGAGCTTGTGAAAGAGGAGGGGGTCAGTTGAGCTGTCAGGCTTTTTGTCCTTGCCTCAAAAAGAAAGGAAAAGGAGGGGATGGAATGTGGGGTTGGGAACCTGGGCGAAGGTCGTACCGAGGGGAGGGGGAAG
>PNEQ01041849.1:0-20111 GCA_003012365.1 Medauroidea extradentata
ATCGTCTGTGATTGGATGATTTTACTCTCACTGGCCTTGGCAAATTATAGACGTACAGACTCACAATAATCTTATTCTGATTGGTGCAGTCAAATGAGAAACGTGTCTGAACAAAGACACGCTGCCAATAACCTTGAAACAGAACTGCCGATGTGCACGTGAGACACTGAAACAAAGTGGGGCAAAAATCTTTTCGCGATAAAATCGTGGCCCTACTCATTATCAACCCCCCCCCCCCAACTCACATATGTACATCTGAGGCGCACAGTTGACGTGAAATAAAGTGATGTCGAAATGTCGTTAATCCATTGTTTCGCGGTTTTTAAATACATTCTTGCGCGCCTGAGTTGATAATCTTAGGTACCAAAAGTGTTTTACTTTTACAAAAAAAAAAATTCGTGTTTTACAATGTTAAACACACAGAATACCCCACGGATAATCCGGAAACCGGTTAATCGGTGCACAGATAATCGGAGTTTGCGTGTCTAAAAAAAAAATAATAATTTTTTCTGATGCCGTAAAACATTCGTGATTTACTAATTATTTGCATTCTGGCTAAGTTCTCAAGACTTAGGAATCGAATTTGTGTATATTTGTTTACTTAAAGTATATAATTGGTAGGGCCACGATTTTGTCGCGAAAAGATTTTTGCCACACTTTGTTTCAGTGACTCACGTGCACATCGGCAGTTCTGTTTCAAGGTTATTAGCAGCGTGTCTTTGTTCAGACACGTTTCTCATTTGACTGCACCAATCAGAATAATATTATTGTGAGTCTGCACGTCTATAATTTGACAAAGCCAGTGAGAGTAAAATAATCCAATCATAGACGATATAGCAGAGCTGCAGGTGTGCACATGACGCATCGAAACCAAATGTTGCAAAAATCTTTTCGCCATAAAATTGTGGCTCTAATAATTGGGCTTATAAATACCAGTATTTCTATCCAATGAAGCTTATAAAGGGGCTGCTTATAAACTGAACTAATAAGAACACTTCTCTATGTTGCCTGTCATTAAAACCCGGAAGCCCAGAAAACTGCGTCGACGACCTCGGGCATGAAGATGACATGATAGAGATAGGAAAAACAATATTACCTGATTCATTTTGCGACAATCCTGCCATCAGACACGTATTTGTTAGTGTTACTTTCTCAGTGATCACGGTTGTAATTTGTCATATCCTGAAGGACATAGGTAATTAGTTTCTCTCTCGAAACCCGGCCAAGATTCGCGCGACGATTTTTTCACGATGACGGGCAAGCAGTCGGTGAATGATGCCTGTGCAAGTGCAAAAAGATTATAAAATACACTTCGTTGGTCTGATATCGCGAATTTTTTTTATCCCTACTTACTTTCCTGGAAGTTATAAAAAATGAGCCGGTGCAGCTGTTCTTTTGCCTTTGAGAGAACCTGTTTTATTCTATTTTAACTCAGTTATTCGGTCGCCAACAAGATTTTACTACTGGCAGTGACACCATCTTGGGGTCTTGAATAAACCAGTTCAATCACTGGCACAAACACTCCGTTTTTTTTTTTTTTTTTTTTTTTTCAGTTTGTAGGTTACGGGTTGAGTAACTGAAATGCTGTGATTTTTTCCTCCACACCGATTTCTGTTTAAAATGAAATCCATTACTTAGAATTATGAAGTGGACGATTAAATGAAGTAATCTTCGTTGATGTACGTGGCAAGGCCATTATGTAAATAGGTTCCTAATGCAATTGCTTGCCGGCAGCAGTAATTGCTTACTACTTCATTCGCGTTGTTAATTTAAACGTTACTAAAGCTCAGGAGTTTTAGAAATAAATCGATACACGAAGCATGCCGGGAAAATAAATTTACAAGTCGTATTGCTTCATTAGGTACGTTGACAACAGTGGCTTTGACCTTTAGGCTTTCGCTTTACCTCGCGGCCGTTCGCCATTGCGTTAAGGGGGATTGATCCCTGTCAGATCGGTTTTACGGTTTTTCTTATGAATCAGGGAATAGACACATTGTTAGACTTTTTTCACGCTGACAAGGCATAGTTTATTGTTTCATTCACTTTTTGGAATCCTATGGCATTGTTTCTGTTAATGTTGTGGCCTCTGTAGTCGCTCCCGTAAATAAAGCAATGTTTCCTTTTCAGCTGTTTCCCGTTGCAAAGTAATGGATATATTATGGTTCCAGCAATTACAGAAAATCGATTAAGTTTGTATCTATGCCTGGTTGTGACAAAAATTTGTATACGTCAACTGGAACAGAAGTTATCGAGAAGAAACTGATAAATCCAAGGTGGTAGGAATCAATACCCCTTAAGGTTGTTCAAATGCGATAAATTTCCTAATTTTATATTTACATGAAATAGTGCTAGTTTTGTAGACGATGTGAGTACAGTTTCCTCTTACGAAACAATTTTAGCTCGCATAGTTTTCTCATAACGGTGTGTCAAAAACAGAATTTGCATGTTACGCTGCATGCAAATAATAAAAACCGATTGACTTACTTAAATGAAATAATTCACAATTAATTAACATTCCATGAACTACTTAACAAAGCATTTAGAAGCCCACACGTAATATTCTGAATTTTTTAAAAATACCGCAAACGTACAAGAAAAAAGTTGAAAATCCAGCAATTTTTTAAAATACAAAAAAAAAGTTAACTGGAAGTTCTTTTAATACTTTGTTACATAGCCTACGGCATGTTATTTAACTGTGAATTATTTCGTTTTAGTAAGTCAAGTGGTTTTTACTATTTGCATGGCAGCGTAACATTCAAATTTTAACTTGGATGCATCGTTATGAGAAAACTGAGAGCTAAAATTGTTTCATAAGAGTAAACCATACACACAACTATCGTCTACAAAACTGACATGATTTCATACAAATATAAAATTACGAATTTATCGCACTTGAACACCCTTAAGGGGTTTACACAAACACTAAGGCTTAAGAGGGCGTGGCAGATAAATAAGAGCTGAGATCTACACTTGAGATCAACACGTTTTTGAAAGTCAGTATAGAAAAACTACAAAACAGCGATCCTTTATATTTATATTTGCGAACTTTATTAGCAAACATTTAACCGTAATTATGTACTTGTTAAGCGTGATTTTTTGCGCCGCAATTAAATGTATGGCATTTCGGCATCAGAGATTGTTCTTCAGAAATACATTAATCGAGACAAATTTTTGCAAATTGGCTTCGAGAAACATACCATTTTAAACTGGTGCTTTTAGCACTGAATTTTTTAATTTTATGTATATATATATATATATACACACGCGCGCACTCTTAAGCATTAGAACTTAGTTTTTTTTTTTTACATCGCGTCGGTTTCAACCTACGCGCACACAATTCAACGGTTAATGCATCTATTCTGAAGTGTACGCTTGCACTCACATCAATGCAATAGAGAAGAAATAAGTTATACTGCTGTAAGTCTTAATTCGTACTCAAAGGAGAAGTAAAGGGTATGTTGGCACCAGTGGCGAGGTGTGGTCGTGTTGCAAGGCAAGCAGTAGAAGATCCGACTATACACTTTGAGCATGTAAGTGTGTTACTGGAGAATATGTTCCACGCCTCTTACACGCTACTAGTTGTTGAGTGTGTGTGTCTACGCCAGTCAAATGGTTCTACAGGCAGCTGAGAATTGTGTACAGTCCTTGCCAATCACCGCTTGTCCTAGAACACTTCACGCCTCGCCACTGGTTAGCACAAAAAAAAATGTTCGCGATATACCAACATATCTGATAAAAAATGAAAAATTTAGAGGTCTGTGTGATTGGTAAGGTTAATTCTACTAAAGGTTATAAAGTAAATGTGTTTTCTAATGGGAGAGTTTGTCCCAGGGAAAAGTTCTGCCGCTAGTTTCGCTGCAATCGCTAAAGACATATAAAATTCGCGTTATCAGTTGGGAAGCAGACTTAACTTCACTTTCCTATACATAAAATAGCATAATCTGCAATTTAATTGGCTACGAACTTTTATGTGTTGTCATTTACATGTGTTACGTCATTACAGAGCTTGGCCTCTACCGTGTAAGCATTCTCCGCGGCAAGTCATGACAATATCGGCCAGCGGGAGACGTCGAACGAGCCTATAGTTACTTGGAGTCTAGTCAGCTGTCAGAAAATAACGCGAATTTCGCATGTCTGTAGCTATCGCTAAGCATTCTAATAAAGTACGAGACTGTAGTAAAATGTAATGTAACTAGGCCTGTCAAAGAGACAAGTCATTTAATTTATTTTGAAAGTGAAAAATAAAACAAATTTTTGCTTTTAAATTATCAACTTAATGTAACTTAAAATTTACAAATGCTCTGTGATTGTGTCAGTTTTCACCTCTTCCCGAGACTAGCGCTGAAGCGGCAGACATTTTCCCTGTGTTATACTTTTAACATATTTCTTTCCAATTCGTAGTATAATTAACCGTAGTATTGGTTATAAAAATTCTCCCGCCTTCTACCCAGGCTGCATTATTTCTTGTACAGTTAAATAACGCTGTAGTTTACTACGGAAGTAGCAAGATTCGCTGTGCCAATGTTGGCAACACTGCAGTCATGAGATGGATGGCACTTCCCTGCGTGGCTAATGGACAGAACGGAGGGCGCTACGTTAGGCAACACACATGTCGACGGCAGGTGTTAGCAACGAGTGCTGAGCAGGTGTTAGCAGTTCGACAAGTTCTGGTTATTTCGCAAGTACAGGCGAGTAGAACGACAGTCGGCACAACTACAGACGATATCGAGAAAACACTGCACATAGGACTAATATAAATGGCCAGATGTTGCCGAGAACCCACACTAAAACAAACACAAAAAAATTTATCGTATTTTCTATTGTCAACAAACACATTACGTACGATTCCGGTAGAGGAATATGGTCATTTTCAGAAAGACAAAAAAACCAGCTACATACACAGCCACCATGTTGACGTACGTACGTATAAAAGTAGAAACACCGAGTGTGCATGCTAGCATTCATAACCTCGCGTAGCGCGTACGTACGTTGTAGAGTTGATCAACTTTCTACTTCGTACGCTAAGTGGTGGTTGTGAATCCATATTAAAAGTAGCCGCAAGGACGTATAACAAAAATTTTATTTTCGTTGTCTTTTTTTTTTTTTTTTTAAATACTTCTTTTTGTCCATAATTATTTTATATGTTTCGTTTCAAAACGATTAATTACAATTTACTACCGACATTTTGCACTACAAATACAACTTGAGTGAATTTCTATAGCCTTTAGTGTTCTGAATTCAATCCCAAAAATCTTACGTACGTGCGTTCTGCATACCTACGTTGTGTGGTTGCGAATCCGGCTTCATTGGTTAGTTCAACGACAAGGTTGTGAAGATAACAGAATTTCTAATGGACGAGTTAGACAAGAAGCTGAATGATATTGTAGGATAGTTACTAGAACTGTACAAATATAATCTGCGTCTAGTACTAAAAACTTTTTCTATTAAAAAAAGCATTTTGGGAAATTGCGTTCATATATTTATAATGGCAGTGAGAAATTTCTGTACATTCGTAATGTGATGTCATTGATAAAATTAATTTATTGTTAAGAGTGCGTGGTAGATAAATAAACGCTGAAAACATCAATTGATTTCTACGCTTTTTTCGAAGCCAATATGGATAACATACTCAATGGCAATCCTAGATAATGGTATTTGTCAACTTTATGAGTAAATATTTATCCAAAATTACTAATTCGTTACGAATGATATCTTGCGCCGCAGTTAAATGCACGAGGTTCCGGCGTCAGAGATTGTGCCTCAGAAGTTCGTAACACTGGAAACAATTTTGTTTAAAACGTTGGCTAAAACTATTGTCTAGGATTGCTATTGTTTAATTTTTGAAAATTGGCTTCAAGAAACCTACAGTTATAGATTAATGCTTTTAGCGTTGAATTATGTACCACGCCCTCTTAAGAGCGAGTGTTAGATTATATATATATATATATGAAAGCTGACTGACTGACTGATTGACTGACTGATTGACTGACTGATTGACTGACTGACTGACATATCAAACTGCAGCCCAAACCACTGGACCAAGAATCGTGAAATTTTTTGTGAGGGTTCCCTTCAGATCGTAGGCGAACACTAAGACGGGATTTTTCGAAATTCGACCTCTAAGTGGGTGAAAAGGGGTGAAATGTGTTTCCGAAGAAACGTCGATAGAGCTCGAACCCGACGGCCAATCGTAGTGATTTTTACTTTAATAGGACACTCGTAAAAATGCATATTAGCCATTTTAAGGATTTTTGAAGTTCAACATTTAAGGGGGTGAAAAGACCTTAAATGTGTTTCCAATCAACTATCGATATCTATCGAACCCTTCGGGATAGAGAGTTGATATTCACTTCAAAGTATTGCTTACGTAAATACCCAAAAAATAGTTTTAGGTTTTTTTTTTAATTCGACCCCCAGACAGTAAAAAGGGGCAAAATGTGTTTTTCATGAATCGTCTATATATTTGAAACACAATTGGCTATCGTCGTGATTTTAACTTTAATTGGTTACTTTTACAAATGTCTATGACAGGACTCAAAGACGTTTCGAAATTCTTTATTTAAAGGGGTGAAAATACGTGAACTGTGTTTTCGATTATCCTTACATATCTATCGAATCAATCGAGATATCGAAGTGCTCTTTGCTTTAAATTGGTGCTTTTGTAAATTTTCCAAGTACCATTTAAAATATATTTTCTGAATTCGGCCCTAAACTGGTTAAAAAGGGGGTAATATGAGTTTTCGACTCACATTCGATATATATCGATCCCATAGCTTTTTATACAGCGACGTGATTTTTGTTTAGGATTGGTGGTTACTCAAATACCTAAAAAGTTATTTCAGGAATTTTCGAAATTCGTCACCTAAGGACGTGAAAAGGGGTGAAAAGTGGTGAAAAGCGTTTTCAATTAATCGTCGATATATCTTGAACCCAGCGGGCTAATGTTGTGTGTTTTACGTCCACGAGATACCAATAAAGTATTATAAAACGTGATTCAAGGGTTTTTCGAAATGTTATCTCTTAGGTGGCGAAAAGACCTTGAATGTGTTTTAGATAAATCCTCGATATCTATCGAACCCGTCGAGATATACAATTAATTTTTGCTTCAGGATGGTGACTACAGAAATTATCGCAAAACGGTTTTCAGATTTTTCGAAATTCGATTTCTAAATACTGCGCAGGGGTGACATGTGTTTATTTAGTGAATGATCGATTTTGATTTGACTGAACGGGCTAGCGATGTGATTTACACTTCATTTGGATACTTATACAAATGTCTAAGATGAAAATTAAAAATATTTCGAAATTTGACACCCAAAAGGGTGAAAAAGCACAAAATTGCTTTTTCCATCAACCCACGATATCTATCTAACCAGTTGCGATATTGAGGTGTTGTTCGCGTCAGAGTGATGCTTACGTAAATATTTAAAAACAAATATGTATGTTTTTTTTTCTTTGTAAGAAACGTGATTATTAAGAATAAAACTAAGTTGGCCAATATTCAAGGCAGACGATCCGAAAAGCAGGAACGAGCAGCGAGAAACAACCTATACAGGAGTTTCACTCTACAGTAACCTATAGAGACGTGGTGTTGTACAACCTCTATGAACCCAGGACACAGATATTTTTTTTTTTTTTTTTTTTAGTAAAATTTTATTTTCATGAATTATTTCGACGTTACATGACGCAGTTGTTTGTTACTCAGGTATAAATTCCGGCAGGTTCTGGGCTCGAATTCCGTTAAAAGCTACGTGCGAACATTCAATTCTGACACACAATAACTACAAGGCAGATCGAATTAGTGCAATTTACATGTAGTCGTTTAAAAGGGGTAAAATTGCAGTTCGCTTTACACTTAGGTTCCTCTACAACATCAGCTGACATATCATCGGTATACTGCCATACGTGATTAAGTCATTAATGTTATTTTGTTTAAAAACACTATTAAATTGTAGATATTAACAAAAATGTGGTACGTTTCTATACTGTGACGCAACAGTACGAAATGACGAATATACTTAAAACTTGGGCAATTGTTCATGAACAATATATACATATTCCTAGCATTTTTATCATTTTATCTCATTTTGACTGGGTCACTTTTGGCAGTAAAACGACTATATATCATCTAACTAATATTAAGTTTGCTGTACCAAATACGTTTCCGTGAAACCTTTACCCACTGAAACTTTGTAATAGCAATAAACTTCCAGTGAATATGTTTACAGGGTAAATAAGATGTTTTTCATTCGATTCACCCCTTACCTTAGGTGTCTTTAACTACCCCACAACGTCAAATTGGCAGGGTTATAAATAAGGTCCAGGCGAAGTCGCCGTTATTGTCAGGGACAAATTTAAGACTGCTTTTCGCGTGGACGGCTATAGCTACTTATCCTGCTGCAGAACTAGCCGCTTGGACATTCTAACATTTGATGACTCAAGTACCAATCTTGAGTACAAATAGGTTCTTCAGTTAAAGTAAATATTACCAGCAGTTGCGAATAATACTCGCGAGCAAAGCCGCGGGGGACTGCTTGTGTGTGTGTGTGTGTGTGTGTGTGTGTATATATATATATATATATATATATATATATATATATATATATATATATATATATTACAATTTTCAGTTATTCAAGTTGTATTATCATATTTTTCTCTTTAACAAGACCAAGAATATATTCTTGATAAACTACTTGACACAAATAATAATGGAATTTTGTCGTGCAAAATCATTGCAAGGAATTATTGGTTAACTTTCAAGAATGATACAAGTTCAATGTAAGATGAACCTATAACACTATTATGATCTCCAAAATTCATGACAGATATCTTCTATGCCTCAACATTATCGCATTTACCAAAACTAATTAAAACAGAAGTTGTTGCAGAAAATGGATTAATAAAATAAAAGCATGTATACTTTCCCCTTAAGAGGGCGAAAAAGCCACTTTTTCGAGCGGTTTTAGAGGGCAATGCAAAATCAGAGAAAGGGTAAAGAAAGTTTATGCAGAATAATGATTTTTGGCATATATTTAAGGAATAATAAAATTAAGAATGTCTAATTATTTTGTTAACATTCTTATTTCTTAAAGATTTCGTTAACATTCTTGTTTATTCGAGATTTCTTTAACATTCTTATTAGAATTTAAATAATAAAAAGAGTAATGTTTGAGCAAATTTGACAACTCGCAGGAAATAAAGTTATTTTCGTATCGAAAACAAAACAGAAACTAGCGAACCTACGTATCACCTTTGTTCGTATTCAATAGTTTATGGTTGGCTCCGCGCAATATCGGGCTAACGTACAATGCTAGGTACCAAAGCGGGACGGCAAGCATTTAGAAATAACTGCAGCTGTTGAACGTCCTCTTAAAGTAGTTTTAAGTGCTTATTGAAATCGTCACATTAACTATATTATTTTTAATTATTTTGTGTGTAAATACAGTGCAGAGCGCGTCAAGAGGGTACAACATTTAATATTGGTATCATTGTGATAGGGAGGAACGCCACTATTTGCTAAAAACAATATATTTGATCGAAATAAAGTCTTTTTTGCATTTTAGTGTACCAAATACGTCGCTAATTTTCGATATAAAATAATTTATTTTCAGCTATTTTTATTAAAATTTTATAACGTTTATCATGTAGTCCGTGACGTATAAGTTTAGTGTAAATAGTTTCGTTTCAGTAAGTCGGTTGAATTTGACATGCAGTTATGCAAATGCTATGTAAGGTAAACATTTTTTTAAAGGGGGAAATGTCACTCGTAACGTCTACAAAACTAACATTGTTTCGTACAAATATGAAATTATGAACGTCACACTTGAACAGCCTTACAATGCTATGTATCCGCATTCTATACCAGTATCACAGTAAGATGAGGACAACTTCGTGTGCGGTCGATTACTCGCGCCAACACGTCCCAGAGACCGGTTAGCGTTTATCGGCGACGGACACGGACTTCCGTTTCCTGCGAGCAGAAGTACTCCAGGCTGTCTACAGCGCTCCGCGCGGCGGCGCAGAGAAACTACCAGAGGAAACAAATTACACCCCATTTCACGCGAGTTAACTTTTCTTACACGCAACGTCAGTGCAGCGTTGATTACAGCTGTGGATGTTAGGCGTGCCCACATAATTCCTACTATGCGCGGGACGGAAATAAAGCTCGCCTCACCTTTGCTATAATGCTATACTTTTTTTTTTGTAAATTATTTTTAAAATTTCAGAATTTTAATAAATCGCTGGTTATCGTGACGTTAGCAACTATATTTACTTGTCAAAATTTGCTGTGAATCTTTTTATGTTTCAACTAGAAACAATTTTTATTTGCAGAGTACATGTTACGTGTTCAGTGAAAATATGGGAAGTGTTGATGACTAGAGATGATGGTATATCGCGATCATATTTTGTGCCAACATACCCTTGAAAACACTGTAGTTTCTTGCAACATATATTATTGGGTGATGCACATTTGACACAACGTAGTGTTCTGCAGACCAATAAAATACATCAAATATTACAATAGCGGGATTATTGTGTGCTTAGTCAAATAGGGCAACAACCTTACGTGCAAGGAAAAGTCAGTATTTTTTTTTTTCATAAGGTGAACGTGCGTTGAATCCCAGCGAACAGTCAAGTTTTTCAGCGATAAACCATCATCTCTAGTTATGACGTGAAGCAGTGACAATTTTACCCGTTTTTATAGCGCTGAAGATAGTGCAGTGGCGCGGGTGTTTTGCAAGGTAAGCTGTACTTGGTGACGTCTGTACAACTTCATGAGTTGGCTATATCGGTAGTGGCGAGACACGAGTGTGATGTCACTTCTAATAGGCAACTCTCGGATTTGTACAGACGTAATGCAATTCAGCTTACCTTGCAATACACCCGCGCCGCGCCACTGATTTTGAAGATAAGTTGGCGGAAACGAAAAAAGAGATTGTTTTCCTCCTTCAGGGGCCGGGTTTCAGAAGAAACTCAAAATCACACAGAGGAAAACTTGTGATGAGGATAGCAGCAAATGTGTTTATATAGGCTGTGCACCGTCAAGTGATCACTTTTGATGACAGCCTTGTCTAGAAAAATAATGAAAACATAATGTTTCGTTCTGACTTCGAGCGTTAACTTTTGCGCACTGTTAACTGTGTATAAACTGTTTTAATTTCTTACTGTATTATGTTTGCGGTAAAATATTTCGGGAAGATAAAAATTGGTTGAAAGAAAAAAATTCACAATCAAAGATTCTCACTTTTTCGTACATAGTCTATGTATGGGCACATCACTGTAAAATGTAAAGCCAACCAAGTATTATGTTATTTAGATTCTGTTATTAAAAAACGTTTTGTCATCTAACTTGTACATTTTTTACTTTTTTTTCTAGTAAGTGTGTATATGAATACAATCGCCGAACATTTTTGTGCTGTGTTCGCAGTTAAATTTTCCTCATCAAATGCATTTTCAGCTATTTATGTTGGTTATATTTGTAATACTGACAGCATATTCGTACAGATTTTGTTTTCTTGTTGCTTTTTTTCTGTCATGAGACGCTTCTTGCTCCGGTATGTGTACAATTTTATGTCTGTCGTGTTTTTTGGTCAGCGCTCAACACCGAGGTCTTTAGCGTTGGTGGTAGGTGACATGAGGTGAATGTGGAGCAGCACCGGAATGAAAGGGCGGGGAAAACGACAGATCCCGAGAAAACCCGTCGACCAGCGGCATCGTCCAGCACGATTCCCACATGCGAAAATCCGGGGTCCGTCCACGCCGGGCATCGAACCCAGATCGCCTTGGCGGGAGGCGAACGGTCTGACTAGTTGGCCACATTTTGGCACAGGATGTTTTTCATCCGTTAACCTATGACATAGTGTGTGCGTTCTAGTTAGAATATACAAGATGCAGAGTAATGTTTTGTATTATTTGTACTCTGGTTCTGTTAATTCTATGTAAGAAATGAGGTTTTCGCGAAAAGATTTGTGTGCCAGCTTGTTTAAATGCTTTACGTACACATATGCAGACTTGCTTCATGGTCATTGATTGGGTGTTTTTATCTCTCACCATCTCGGGGATCTACCCACCACAAATCACAGACATGTGGTTGTCTAGTAACCTATGTGTGATCGGCAGTCACAAGAAACACATTAGAGTACAAAGACACTGCCAATAACCACGAAGCACAGAGCTGCAGTATGGACTCTCAATGCATTGACATAAGTTGGTACAAATATCTGTTAGCGAAAAACAGGCGCCCCTGCTGGTAATAATACATATGTTCCATCAAAGGAATGCCTCTATGAAAAAATTTCTGTACATATACTTGCAATATTGGTGAGAAAAAAATTGGGGAGTTGGGACGAAGTGAAAAAATTTAACACACATCATTGCAGCTAATGGTATCCTGCGATCACAAATTACTACAGTGGCGTGTGCGCTTTCGTCCTCTGCCGCCCTCTGGTGGAACTATCCGTAATTATTAGGCCTATTAGAAGGTACATTTTTCGTTAGTAGAATTTTACATTAAATAATTACGAGAAACTAAAACGGTACTAAGCTAAGGCGTTGTAAATTTAATGTAAAATATCGTTGCAGCAACATACAGCCTAGACACACGGTGTGTTCAGTAAGAATATTCTGTTACATATATTTTATTCTAAAATAAATTTCTGAATTCCATTTGAGTATTGCAAGAATGTATTGCATTTTGCTTGTGGTTACATAAAAATGTTTACGAGAAAACTATTTTAACTGACTTATACTTCTATAAATCCAAGCCCCTGGTAATACATAACATACAATATAGATCAGTTACAGATACACGCTCGTTAACATTCCATCTTTGTTCTGTATTAGGGGTCTTGTTTTAAATTGTGCTTCAGGGATAACATTTCCCACCCCACCTCGCATTGTATACTACCCAACCCCTGCTCATTCACAATTTTTACTGTCATTTTTATCAATATCAGATGATAGGAAATACAAAAATAACGTAATGAGTAGAGACGTAATATTGTCGTTATTATTTGATAACGTTAAATTCAGCTAAAATGATAATGCTCACCAGTCTTTGCGCAATTCTCTGCTTTAAATGTGATGGCTACTTTACCGTAGAGCTAGTTATTGGCTCAAATTGTTCCCCGCTGCATATTTTACTTCGCTTTTAATGAGAACATCGAGGTGAATACATTCCCCCTCCAACATTGGTTTCCTTATTATTTATTGGTAATTTTTATTTTCAACATCCTATAAAGGTTGATAGAGCAATGCTGACAGTTGTTGGGAATCCATTATATCTTTCTGTTTGTTTCGTCTTCTAATTAACTTATTTTATTTTATTTTTACAGTTAAACCAGTCATTTGAGAAACAGCATAGCTCAATTTTCTACCAAAATGAGTTTCAATGCCTTGCTATACTCGCAAATGATGCTAAATGTTGTTTCAATAATATGTACAAAATTATGACACTCGCGACTCATTGTGGTAGATAATTGACTTATGTTGTTTCCCAAATGGCTGATTCAAATCCCTTTGGGGAACAACCGACGGAAGGCCGCTTAAAGAAGTTCATGTAGACACAGAATGTGCGAAAGCTGTCTGTCAGACTGCATGGGAGCTACGGATGACGACATGTGTATACAGACATGGACCAGCCTACCTAGATGTCATAACCACCCCTCGTTGTTTCGCAAAATATCTCAAGAGACACAGTGGCTTATTGCGCATTACACGTTCTCACACGGAGAAAACATGAACAATGACGGCGTGCGGGCGGGGTTGCCATTTTTCTCTTCGCGTTACATTCCACACGGTGTTTGGCAATGTTTGCGCTTTCGTACGTGCGTGGGATGTTTTTCCTGTCCGCTGCCGCGAAGACACTCCGCACGTCGCGCGGAATTATTACGCCTCCGAACGTTCTCCAAGATTAGTTTTTCCCCCGGTGGACGTGATACAATTTTGGTGGAAGGTTCGGTTTTTTTTTTTTTTGTTCTTTCCTCCTCTGCGGTAACGAAATCGTTTGAGGTAAACCCGAAGAGTACGCCTTGCCCTTGGGTCGTCTGACGCCAGCTTCCAGTCGGTGGCCTGGCATGACCTCCATGTAAGCCTGCGCAACTTCTCGACGTAATGAGCTGCCAGGGTGGATATATCCCACCGTCTTGGGTTCTTTCCTAACACACCGCAAGTTTGTTTTCAGGACATAACTCAATGCAATCTCACAGGTTGCACAGCAGTTTCGAGCCATATTCTACACTCCTGCACGCCAAGCGTCTGCGAAAGTTTCATAAACTACAGGCAGCAGAATTGCTCGATAAAAATATATTAACATGCTCCGTCGTTGTAACTTATCATAGTTCTTATATTTATCTTACTAGAAATAGCTTAAAAAATTAAACATAAACCAAGAGTTGGAAAGTCAGATATTCATTACAAATGTTGGCCCAAATATAGGAACAACTTTGGCAGGGCTACACAGCATAAAATATAGTGAAGGCCAAAACTGTGTGTACCTCCCTTCTTCCTCCACCAAAATAATAATTGTACTAATAATAACATGTGCTCGAAAATCCCAAAAACGAGGTCGTAAAGTGACTCTAAATTCAGTGATCTCGTGATTTAATTTATGTTGTTTTTTTTAAACATTTCCGGAAATGCATTAGCCTGCTTTACTGAGAGTATACAGTAAGCTATTTTATAAACACTATATGTCTTTCATTGCTCTTATAGATATACAGTGGTGTAGCCATAATTTGTGTAAGAAGGTAAAATGGGGGGGGGGGGTTAAACCGAGAATGAACACCAATCACCCCTTTAAAGCAGGGGTCCTGAGGTCCTTCCCCAGGAAAATTTGGATTTAAAGGTGCAAAATAGTGCTATTTTAGCAGGTTTTCCTAACCAAACATTGAACACAATACTAGTGAAAATATTTTTTATCTTTCAATATGATTTTTTTTTTCAATTTTTGTTGCTAATTTGGCGGGGGGGGGGATTCTACCCCCCCCCTTCCGGCTACGCGCTGTAGGTAGCCTATAGTTATTCAACATTTACTAATCGTTGGATCTAGAGCGGAGATAATCGTCGAGTATGGTCCTCGTAACATCTACGTGAAAAGTGTGCATATTGTATGTTCAACTGCGTAATATGTTGCTGTTTATGAATTGTTCCAACTAGGGGGGTCATATTTTAAATGTGACACCATTTTACGGGCACTGAGCGTACAGGCATTTCAGATAGGTAGAGACGGGAAAAATTCTCGGGTTCACTGACCTGTATGCTAGCCTGCAAGAATATATCTGTGAACTCAAGCAAACAACAGCTGTTCATTGGCTGCTCGGTGACACAGTGAAATGGGCCCACGTTTAGTTACGTTGTTTTATTATTGGCTCATCGATTTCGCAGTGGTGTCAAATAAGTCGACGACCAATTGTGAAAGTAGCAGGAACTTACAGTTGCTGGAATTATAGCTTGTGCCTGGAATAAAACGCGAATTTTCCAGGTCTCTACTAACTATGGAGCAGAGCTACAGATGTTCACGTGAGGCAGTGAAACAAAGTGGTGCAGAGATATTTTCACCAATAACCGCTGTCTCTATGTAACGGCAACGATGTTGCCATACATGCTTTCTTCAGGCTCGGTTTCTGTCGCCATTTTGAATTGTACTATTTTTCGCTTTTTTGGAATTCTAAGAAGAAAAATGTTAAATATGCGATTTTACCTCTAATTCTATTACAGTACAGTACAGACCTTACGGTTTAGATGTTAACATATAATTACGCCGCAATGTGTGTGGCAAAATTTTTTATATTCAAAATTTTCTCGACATATTGCGACCTAACTATACATAACTAGCTCTATTGCCATGCTTGTACTCTAGTACAAAGTAGATAGAATTTGCGGCATAGTCGCTGATTTGACGTTTTTCTTCTTAGGATTCCTAAAAAATGAACAATAATAAAATTCAATGTGGTGACTGAAACCGAGCCTTAATACTCCAGTACATCGATGTCTTAATTTTACAAATACCTTTATTCCACTGGACCCGACTGTACACTTTGATCACGTGGCTGTTGTGGTGTAGATACCTTGATGTATTACTGAGAACTAGTTCCTCGCCTCTTACACGCTACTGGCTGAGGAGTGTACCTGCTTCTACCTGTCAAATGGTTACACAGGCAGCTGAGAGTTCAGTATAGTCATTGCTAGAGATGATGGTTAGAGAGGATGATTTATCGCGGGAAAACTTGACTGTTTACTGGGTTTCAACGCACGTTCAATTTACCAGAAGATGACTGGCTTTCGCTTTTGTGTGGAGCTGTTGCCCTATTTGACTGATCCAATAAGAATCTCGCTGTTGTAATATTTGATGCCTGTTATTGGTTTGCAGACAGCTACGTTGTAACAGACGTACATCACCTATTCATATGTGTTGTAATTAACTACAGCGTTTTCAAGGGTATATTAGCATAAAACATTTTCGCGATATATCATCCTCTCTAATGATGGTATATCGTGAAAACATTTGTACCAACATACCCTTGCACACGCTATAGTATCTTGCAACATATATTATTCGGTGATATACTTTTGACACAGCGTAGCTGTCTGCAGACCAATAACAGGCGTCAAATATTACAATATCGGGATTCTTATTGGTTAAGTCAAATAGGGTAATAGCTCAGAGTACAAGCTAAAAGAAGTAATCTTCTGGTTGGCTGAACGTGTGTTGAAATCCAGCAAACAGTCAATTTTTCCCGCAATAAACCATCATCTCTAGTCTTTGCTGATACATAACTACTTTCCCTAGAACAAGTACTACCCGTCTGGCCAGTTTTTACCTCTGTGAAGTGAGTGCGCTGTTGTATGTTGACAACTACTTGTTGGTATGCCAGTGGAGAAGCGCGGGGGGTAACGGGCCGGCACGTAGTACAATCGGTGCACAAGCACAGTAGACTGGGAGAAGCTTAGTAAACATGTAAAATGTTCTAATGGTCCAGGCCAGGGCCTAGCACAAGTATTACTGTGGGAAGCGGAAGGAGCCGTTAACACCAGAGGAGAGAGAGAATAGCGCATGAATATTAAATAAAAGTAATAAAGAAAAAGGCTGGCGTACCATTGAGTAGAACATTAAAAGGTTGCGTGTAATGAGCATTCATAAGCCGTATCTGTAAATTCGTCTGCGTTGTCTGTTGAGCTGCCCTCAGGTTTAGAAGTTTTCGCAGAGTAGGAATTTCGTGGTGTACTTCGTAATATTCCAGAAACATTCGGCGCACGACACTTTTATCGAAGTCGTCAAATTCCGTCTTCTTTTGTCGTGGACGACGTTTATCTGGAGTGGACAGGCCGTTCCTTCTTTTTCTTTTTTCACACACTCTCTGGCAATATTACGCACTGTCTTTTCACTTACACCTACTGCTTTCGATGCCCTTTCAACTGCTTTGTCTAACGGGATATTCACCCCACTTTTCATTTCCTCTTTACAAAATTGTAAAACGTCGTAAATAATATTTCTACTTTGTGACTGGTACACTTCCTTTGATTTCCTTCGAGGTGTGGTCATTCTTTACGTATTTCCCAATGAAATGTCTGCTCAACTTTAGTTCTGTAGTGTTACAACGCCACTGATAATGAAACTTTCACTTAAAATGTGGGATCAATGTAATCACAGCAATCGTTGCACACACACGCGCACGCGACACTCAGATACCATGCATAGGTGGCAGTGTGTGGTTGTGCTACCTGCCGGACATGATTGCGTCATACCAACACTGTAGTTCCTTTACCTGCCGCCGGCAATAACTCATCACTAGAGGTACGTAAATTTCGCAGATACATTCCAGGTCAGGTTGAACGCCAATTATGTATACTTCATTGTCATGTCTGTGACTTGCTGGCGGCTGTTACGAAGCGCGTTTGACTACTGCAAGCCAGTAGTAAATAAGGAAATAATGCGAAGTGCTATCGCTTGCTACCTGCTTGTACGGTTATAAGCCAATAGATAATCGATTGTGGCCAGTGGTTGTATAGGACTGACAAGTCTAGGCTGCTGCCAGATGAATCCGCGAAATTGACGTACCTCTACTCATCAGACGGGTAGTAGTCGAGGTAACTAATCATATTATTTTCTCATATATAGACTACGTACGCATGGCTTTCTTTTTGTTATTTGTGTTACTCGCCGGGAGAGAAATAAGTAACATACTTGAAATTTAATTTTTTCAATGCTTGCGAACAGAACTTCTTTCGGTACGAAGCAATGGATATTTGTTGTGTGATAACGTATCCTCTAAGATGGACATGACAATGAGAATATAATTAATTTTCTTCAGAGGATAATAGGGTTTATTCTATGTTCCGCTTACATCAATGATACCGACCCAGTTCAGAACACGTATATGTTTCATACCTAAACTCTAAGGAATATTTGTGAAAATCACACGGAACTCTTTGTAGCCTACTTTTACGAAACTTTACAAAAGTACAAAATTTTCCTCGTAAAATTATTTTTTGTTAAGTTACATTAATTTTCTTTGAAAAAAAAAACTTTGTCGTTTACCAAAATCCAAGGTTTGTCGGAAATTATACGAAGTTACAACAAACCCTCAGGTATTAATTTTGCTGAAACAAACAGAAAATTACTATTACCATACTAAAACATATAAAAAGTTAAGTATTTTTACTGTACGTTGAATACATATAATAACAGCAAATTGCATGTAAATTGCAGTGGTCTGTGGGTAAAGTGCATGGTCGCAGATTAGGATCCTTATACTTCCCTTTTTTATTAGTACACTTAAAAATTATTTGTTTAGCAGTTATTTGATGGAAAATTTAAATTTTCGTTATCATTATAAAACAACTATTTCAATGTACTTTCTTATTGTATGTATAAATGTAAGACTAATCCTTGTAATTTTACAAACATATAGTTTGTATTTTTTTACAAGAAATACCTTTGTAGTTTTGCAAAGAATTTCTTTGGCAAATATGTTTCCAAGGATTTTCCTTGCAAACGCACAAAAAAAATGTTATTAGATTATGTTCAGTGTGCAGATGCACGCAGCAACGCGTTGGCACAGACGGCTTGTCGTAGGCCTGGTGTTCCAATCTCTGCGGCATGCTTCGTACCACGCACATATAGCTTGATATACCAGTCGACATTTGACTAACTGCTATCTCCCAGGGCGTGGCATGTTTACTACGTATTGCGACCAGGGTTGCGATATCAATACCAGCACAGGAGCCTCGCAATCTGTCATGTTCATTAGTTTGCCAACTTGCATTTATTTCCACTGACAGGCTTTATGACTCGCGTCTCACTGATCCCAGTGTGCGACATATGTTGACGCTGGTCAGGCTGGTAACCCCAGGAGAAGTTCATCTCCTGCGATTGGTTTGTCAGATACGTCATTGTTTTTAAATACTTAAAAGGCCACGGCCGCTACTTTTACAGTCATTTTGAAAATATTTATTTTAAAGCAACATAACTTTCGTGTCCAAGTATCGCTACATTGTTTTATCACAAGTATACCATAATTTGTAACAAAATTTTGGTAGCAATAAACTTGATCGTCTTTTTTTGTTTCACTTTTTTGCATCCAAAGTTTGCTGGTATCCTGCGGGTTTTCTCTGGGTACTCCCACATCCTCCGCCCTTACATTCCGCCACTGCTTCCTTCATATATCTTCTCGTGCACGGGGTCAGAAACACACAGTTATACTCTTGTTTCGTATAACTCCAGCATTTTTTCATAGTTCTGTAGACAAAATCTACTGCACGTACTATAGAATGAGCCTGTGTGTTTCATCTTAACCTAACCGGGAACCTACCTATTTACGATGTTTTAGCAAGTATTTATTTTTTTATCCTTATATTGAGCAGAAATAAAACCGTCAGATAGATGTGTAGAAAATTGTATTTACTATGTACTCATATATATATATATATATATATATATATATATATATATATATATATATATATATACATATACATATATACAGGATGAGTCATCAGCTCTGCGACAAACTGTGACAGGATGTTCCTTGCAAAATAACAGTTAGAAAATGTCTGGCAACGAATGCCTGGAAACCACTCCTAAGGGCAGGAAACCCCTGTGAAGATGG
>PNEQ01041851.1:0-13539 GCA_003012365.1 Medauroidea extradentata
ATGATGCGGTGTTGCCGCATCTATTTTGCATTCTGCTACCACTCCGCGGCGTTGCCAAGATTATCGTCGACAGTTGAAGATATGCTGTGTTGCCATTGTTTAGCTTTCTGGATGTTTCCGAAAGACTGAGTGGAGGGGATGCGTGTCTAGTATATATAGAGGTGCGCCAGCAGCAAATGGTCAGAGACGGCGTGCTGGTTGCCCTAGGGGTAGCATGTTAAGTTAAGTATTTTTCTGTAAATGTCACTATGCCCGATTAGAGATTTGATTGATTAAAAGTAAATTCTATGGGTATGGTTAGTTTTCGTTTTTGGTATTATTTTATTATTATTGTCATGGTTCATGTTGGTCTAAAAAAAATAATTGTAAGAAATCCGCAATGAATTTAAGTTACTATGAGGACCAAGGTTTTTTTTGTCCATATTACAGTTTTGGAAAATTGTTTGAAACATTTGAGGAAACAATAATATCTTGGAATGTTCGTATACCAAAGGGGCGAGTTTGTTATCATTGATGTATTTGTGGTATGATTAATGTCTTTGTATATCAAGGGGCGTGATTATTATAACTGAAGAATTTGTGTAATACCTTTGTACCTGAATTTAATTGTTTTATATGGGTCTTTTTAGAGAAATTTCCAAGATGCAAATATCTTGTGCCCACAAATAAATTACGATACTTAATTAATATTTTTATTTTTTTCTATGTTTGTGAAAACATCCCTCAAATTTTTGCACCTGTAAAACTGTCTCCATCTTTTATTAATTGAACATCTATATTGGGTTTCAAACTTTTTAAAATCAACATTGTATATGCCGTATTTTGTAACATTGAAAAGCTATAATTGCACTGCACTGTTGCTCAACTGGAACTATGGAGAGATTACAATGCCATCGTGCTCGGTCTTCTATATGTGGACTTATTCTGTGTGTTGGACGCGACCGACGAGGGTGCTAGGTGTTGGTAGTGGTGGCCAGGAAGGTGGTCGAAGTGGTGGGGTTATCAATTAGAGGTAATTTGCGAGACTTGGAGCGTGCGAGGAAGAACATCGCTCACGGCAGGTGGGAAGACCTAGTGGCAGGTAATAGCAGGGCTACTTTACTGCCCGGTGATTTATACCAGCGTGGTAGCAGCATGTACTAAATATAGACTATGCAGAGCGTGACGTCACAAATATCTCTACAACATAGTCTCCAGTGATTCATGTTGTTCAGTTTTATTTTACCTGCATAAATATGGAACCGTGATGTGTGTAATTTGTGGTGTACCTTCCAGAATGTATATGCGCATACACCAACACACACACATACATACACATCTAGAGGAACAATGTTGTATAGACATAGGTGATAGAACACACTGTTTCTGTACTACACGTCTCATGACTTACATTGCATGATACGTTGGGTTCGATAATGCTACATCGCACAATGTGTACCGCTCAATTAAATACGACTCTTCTGGTAATGTAAATGTCAATAGTAGACGTGATGGAGTTCCACAGATAATTAACATGATTTAACATTCGCCCTGTGCAAAATACGCTATGTATAGAGGTACGTCAATTTCGCGGATTCATCTGGCAGCAGCCTAAGACTTGTCAGTCCTATACACCCACTGGCCACAATCGATTATATATTGGCTTATAACCGTACAAACAGGCAGCAAGCGATAGCACTTCGCATTATTTCCTTATTTACTACTGGCTAGCAGTAGTCAAACGCGTATCGTAACAGCCGCCAGCAACTCACAGATGTGACAATTAAGTATACGTAACTGGCGTTCAACCTGACCTGGAATGTATCTGCGAAATTTATGTACCTCTAGCTATGTATTGTAAACTGTATTGCAGAAACGGTGTTTTTTAAACCCATGTTAAGGGAGATCAGAACCTGCCACCTTTGAATTCTTCAATTTTCGATCTAAGTTCCATACAGTGAGATTTATTATAATTTCTCGTCTGGCATGACTCATATATTGCCTTCTTATGAATTACCAAATTGTCACATTTTCACTACCTTTCATAGTATTTGACTAGTAACTTTTCGGAGAAAGAAAGTTGTTTTTACTACGGGTGGTCACTGGTACAGTATAAGCAATAGTAGTCAAGCAATGCCAACTGTACACTATCTAAGAAACTGTTCCCTCTGCCTTGTTGAAGCATAAAATATTATAGAAAATTTGTAGGCCAAATTAATTGCAGATGTTCCATTATTTCCAACATGGCGCTACTGATACCCTTTACATAAAATGTTTTGCTCCTTTAGATGTATTGTTGCCTTAAAATATTGACATGTTATTTTGCAACATTCTGTATATGTGAATGAGAATAAGTGAGTATGTGTAAATTGCTGAAGCTTTGATAGCAAATGCTGCCTTGATTATTTCTATGAATATTAGTTCTATAGAAATAATTCTCTGTTTGTCTTTGAATGTTTCTTGCAATGGGACAGAATAAAGCACTGTACTATTGTGGACGTACGCTATTGCAAAATTATTTCGTCCCGGAAATCTTAGAATGAGACTTAAGAACAAACAAACGAAAAATGAGAAAACATGCCTAGTTTGGCTACAGTCAACACATCCATAAACCAAAACAACAGCACAAGAGAGATCCCAAGGAATTTGCCAACAACAAATAAAGAAAAATAAATTAAACATCCAAAACGAAAGGTTGCAATACAAAGCAAAATAATTTGTAAAACTCAGGACACAACTGAAGACAGCACATACAATACTGGGACGAAGACAATAATGTACGAAAGACAGAATATCAACGACGACGTAACAGACAACAGACTAGACGACACGACGATGAAGACGCAAAAGAACACAGTAGATTTCTAACGACCGACTTTTCACGACGTTTCAGGAGCTGAAATCTGCTCTCGTCTTCAGGTGAAGTAACCACTTAAGTTTTTATTTGTTGTTGAGTAATTACTTATGGGATCTTTCATGTGCTGTTGGTTTGATTTATGGATGTGTTGACTGTAGCCAAACTAGGCTTGTTTTCTCATTTTCAGTTTTTCGTCTGTTTGTTCTTAGTCTCATTCTAAGATATCTGGAACGAAAATGGTAAATGTCTACAGTAGTATAGAACTTTAGCACTCTGTTTAGCAGAAGGAGCAGAGATTATCTTCCTATTACAGAATGTATTTTCTCATCTATAAAACATATTGGTATAGAAACTATCTAGATAGCACCGACAGCCAAACAGAATTGCTGTCCACATTCGAACATAAGTGTGGTACCTGCATCAGTTATTTTCTTTCAGTGTTCTTGTTTTCACTGATAACTTTTAGAGACTATAATTATTTCCGAACATCCATAATTCGTCAGTTAAATGTAAATTTTTATATTGGACCCTTTCCCCAATTGCTAAGCATCTAGCTGGGTTTCATGATTGGCAAATTCGAGTTTAAGAAGTTGTTCAACATGACAAAATAAGTCGGTAAACGAATAAACAGTGCACAAAATATTCACGTAGCATATTTATGTAGACATATAGTAATTAGAGTATGCTACCGTAATTCAAAATTATACATCTTACTGCAACTGCATGAATCTTGCTATAATTCTACTAACCAATTTTTGATTGGTAGAATAAAATGTGTCTCATGAAATATTTGGATAACAATGAATATTGAAATATACGTTTATTATCAGTTTTACAGTGCTACGACACATTATTTGTGTTTAAAAGAAAAATGTAATATGTGTAAAATTGTATTTCGTCATAACTCGCATTTTCACTAATGACAATTTATGTCTGGGTACCTCAAGATTTAAATTTTAATCGTGTATTTATCCTGGTGTTTGCCTTTTAAAAATACGAACATATGTTATGAAACAGATGATAAATGTAGTACTCACGAGCGAAAGTATCGGTGTATTTTCTTCAGTCTGTATTGTATCTGTGGGATCCGTTTCCCATTCACAGTAAATAATACATGCGTGTGTAGGGAAGGTTAGGGAAGAGACAATCTGGTTATAAAAAGCATTTTTTCCGTCTCGACGGACTTTGGCGCAGCGAGGCAGCCGGAACTTACTGCCAGTTTTATGCGACGAGCAATAAAATCCGTTTTCCAATTTCCCTGAAATAAATCTCGTTTATCTGTACTTTATGTGGATATGCTTCTGCACTGTATTTAACAGGTTATTACTGTTTGGCAATATTTGATCACGCTAACAGACATAAATTTGGAGCCCATATTAAATTACGTGTTCCGTGATAGTTTGACATAATTAAAAACTAAAATTAGCGTTTTAGTTTGATTGCTTTTAAGATTGCAAAAAAGCTACTATTAATATATTCGTCGCCTTTAAGAAAATGTTAAATATTAAAACAATAAAAGATTTACATTATGATTGACGGATACTTTGAGGGTCACTGCCAAATAAAGTTAAAATAAAAAAAAAGTAATGAAACAATAATTAGCAGCGTCTCATAACGGTTGCTTCCATAACAGCAGAATTTAATAATGTTCATTAGATCACTAAAATCTAGAATGAATGATGGATGCACACCAATGCAAAACTTCACGATCCTGCTCAAAATTATTGCCATTGCAAAACTCGTTCAAACTATCTATAAACTTTGATCATTAGATGTGATCATTTAAAAATTTTGAGAATTGATGTGAATTTTACTGTCGTTTCCATAAATATGAATATATTATGTATATATATTTTTATGCACAAAAATGTAAACAATACTGTTAAGGTCTATACACAAGTTAATACTTTAACATTTGTCTTTACGTTTCCGTTATTTTACGTATGTTATAAATGCAGATTACAAATGTAAAATTAAAGTAACGACAGTTTAAAATCTATTTTAAACCTGTTTTTGAAACATAAATATTATGACATAAATCATTTTAATGTTGATATAAAAGCATAACATGTAAATATTCCAATATAATCACAATTGTTAAAATTTTTTTTTAAATTTATCATAATATTTTTCAGAACAAAAGCAACGCCATTTACTGACGCAACTTAAATCTCATTTATGAATACTTCTCCACCGCTATTTACAAAATTTTTTTCGAGTACATTTAACACTTTTTCACGAAATCCAAATACTGGACAACAAAACGGTACTCAAAAATAAAACATTTTTCGTACGAATACACATAATCAGCTGTTTCTTTACGAACGGCCATCTTGACTTTGACTTTAGTTTATTAGTTTATCGGAAACGTAAAGTCAAGGCTGCTTGACTTCAGCTTTGGTGATGCCATTGTATACGGCTCCAGAAGAAGCCATGTATTGAAAGCTAAAGTCAATTGGTATAATTAAATGCTTAAATTTTCAATTGTGTAAAGGACTTAAAGGGAAACAATTTAAACGAGACAAATTAATATTACGAGACGGTGTGTTTGAACCTCTATCCACCTGGGTAACTCTAGAAATATGTCGAAACCGTCAACAATGTATGTTTGTGTATATTATTGTTATTTATCGTATTTGAATAAGGTTTTATCGAAAAATTCACTCAATTATTCACGAGGAACTGTAGCCGTGTTTGAAACTACAAAATTGAGGATTAAGTGTTTAAGAATTGAGGGTGGATAGTTCGGAGTGTCAGATGTGAGCACTACACGCGATAAGGTCGGGAACTATTGGTGTGATGGAATTTTGATGTTATTTTGTTACTTACTTGCATGATTTATCAAGCCTTCACGAAAAGTCACTTCGTAGCCCGGGGAAAGTAGAACGTTTTAATTCGTTACGTTTACAAGGTGATTAGAGTGAGGTAAGTGTGTTTGCTTCCGTAAAAAATAATTTATTTGCTTGCATTTATTTGCTCACAACCTAACTTATCTTTAGTGGTCTAGCAAAGCTGGCCATGTGACTCAGAAAGTCTTGCTAACTGTAGAAGGTTAGATTTCATAAATACCTTTTGAAAATAAATAATTAATTTAGTCACTTTAGCAGCGACTGATTTTTAGTAACACTCTCCGTGCAATAAAAAGCAATTAAAATACCACACTAGTAATTTATTTTGGTATTTTATTTCAGCATACGAAAATATTCATAAAATTAATATGAATCGTATTGTTAGCGTACAAAATAACAACGCGATATTATATTACTTCATTATGTGATACTTGTAGATATTTTAGTTTCAGTAGAAATACGAGAGAGTAAAGCTTAAGAGGAGTCCTCGACTGGCGCATGGACGGCGTTGCAGCGTGTCACGCGTATTTTTTTTACGCTTAACTTATTCATATTATGTTTACCTACGAAAAGAACACACACTTGAAACTATGCCTCTATGTTTTCAAAAATTCAGCACGCTTGTTAGAATCATGATTTTCGGGCTTCTCAAGATTGCTAACGACGTGTTTTTTAGATTGTTGTAACTCCGAAAATATTACTTGAATTCGTAAAGTGCAAAGCGAGAGGCATGCGTTGGTCTTTACTTCAAACTATTCAAAAATGAAATATTGTGGTCACCGCTTAAGAGTGCGTGGTAGATAAATACACGCTGAAAACATCAATTGAGTTCTACGCTTTTTTCGATGCCAATATGGATAAAATACTGAATGACAACCCTAGATAATGGTATTTGCCAACTTTATGAGTAAATATTTATACAGGATTACTAATTCGTTACGTGTGATCTCTTGCGCCGCGGTTAAATGCACGAGGTTCCGGCGTCAGAAGTTGTGCCTCATAAGTTCGTAAAACTGGAAACAATTTTATTTAAAACGTTGGCTAATACTTTTGTTTAGGATTGCTATTGTTTAATTTTCGGAAATTGGTATCAAGAAACCTATAGTTATACATTAATGATTTTAGCTTCGAATTATATACCTCGCCCTCTTGAAGTCCCGTAGGAAAAGGTCTACAACGAAGACCTTACACGTCAGTTTGGCGCGCTGCGAATAGAGGCGATATGCTACTCGTCAAGCGAGAGACACTGGGTCTTATCACTACGCTGTTCCCAAGCGTCAAAGGTGGCAATTCGGTACCGGTGAAGACGCCTCTTAAGTAAACACCAGCAGTCGGCTTTAAGGAGCTATTGGGAGATTCGTTGTTCCAATGTGCCTCAGTAAATTTCAACCCTAAACACCCAAATTTTTAAGTCACAAAAATGGTGACGTGTTCCAGTTGTAGCCTGAATACCGGTTTCCCTGCGGTTGCAAACACGACTTGTAAATTCAGGTACAATCGGTGACCTTGTAACACCTTTCCCAACAATGCGACTTTTTCTTCTTTATAGACTTGCCTCTTGACGACTTAAATCGACCTAAAGTATCCTGGCACGATATCTCGCGTGACTTAGTTGTTTTCGTTCTTTCCAAGTACAGCATGCATCCACGCGAACTCGTAAACAGTCCCTACGTCAGCCGCTGAAACGAGTGCTCGTGTTATAAACAACGGCCGCAGAGTAGAGGCAGAGCCTTTGTAAACGCAAACACAAACATTGGACGGTAATACTTTCAGTAATTGTGTTTAGGACGCAATATTTGAAATGCATAGTGCTGTGAATACAAACTATATGTTCTGCAGATAAAAATAGTGAATATACCAAATTCACAGTAGAGATTTAACGTTGTTTCAGGCTTACCAGTTGCTTACTAGATTGTAGTAGTCAATTTTCAATATTAAAACATAACATTGGCCAAGCGGAAACTGATATTTTAGTCCCGAAACTTTACCACAGTGGTTAAGTGATGTTCGATGTGAATTATGCTGAATGCAAAAATAAACAAAAAATTTCCAACGTAACCCACCTTCCTCATAATGAGTGAAAATATGCGTTTAAAGTTAAAATTGTTTGCATTTAATCAACAATGTATTAATTTCTTTTGGTGTTATCTTATAATTAGAGGTACATAAATTTCGCAAATACATTCCAGGTCAGGTTGAACGCCAATTATGTATACTTCATTGTCATGTCTGTGACTTGCTGGCGGCTGTTACGAAACGCGTTAGACTACTGCAAGCCAGTCGTAAATAAGGAAATAATGCGAAGTGCTATCGCTTGCTACCTGCTTGTACGGTTATAAGCCAATATATAATCGATTGTGGCTAGTGGGTGTATAGGACTGACAAGTCTAGGCTGCTGCCAGATGAATCCGCGAAATTGACGTACCTCTACTTATAATTAGAGGTACGAGTATCTCGCGTATTCATCTAGTAACAACCTAGCCTTCTCAGTCCTATACACGCACTGGCTGCAGTCGAATATTAATTGGCTTCTAACCGTGCACGCAGGTACCACGTGATTTCGCAACGTGGTACTTCCTCATTTGTTACTAGAGGTACGTAAATTTCGCAGATACATTCCAGGTAAGGTTGAACGCCAATTTTGCATACTTCATTGTCATGTCTGTGACTTGCTTGCGGCTGTTACGAAACGCGTTTGACTACTGAAAGCCAGTAGTAAATATGGAAATAATGCGAAGTGCTATCGCTTTATACCTGTTTGTACGGTTATAAGTAGGGCCCGGTAGTTTTCGCGAAAAGATTTTTGCCCCACTTTGTTTCAGTACCTTACGTGCACATCTGCAGTTCAACTTCATGGCTATTGACAGAGTGTTTTTGTGCAGAATCGTTATTCATTTGACTGTACCAATCAGTACACGGATAACTGCCACACATCACGTCTGTGATTTGCGGGTTTAACCTCCACACGCTGGGTGTTACGGCATCCAATCACTGACCACAAAGCAGAGATGCAGGTGTGCACGTAAGGTACTGAAACAAAGTGCTGCAAAAATCTTTTCGCGAAAACTACCGGGCTCTAGTTTAAGCCAATAGATAATAAATAGATTGTGACCAGTGGGTGTACATGTGTATATTTTGTTCGTTCTGTGTTTGTGTTTTCATAAATGTGGATTTTTTTTAACGTAGTTTGAAATACCTGACAAAATATTTTTCCTAGTTTTATAACTTTTGGTACGTATACTTGACTTTTATGTTTTGCTGTCATTATATTAATATTTTCACAATGCCAGTCATTTGTCTATATTTAGCATAGTTTGCAATACCAGAGGAAATATTTTATTTCAAATTTTATTAAACCTAATCCACAAATACTACCGTGTAAGTTGACTTTTCTTTATATATTTTGTTCATGCTTTAGCATAATTTGACATACCTGACGAATTATTTTTCCGTTTTTTTTTATTCTTAGTACACACATACTGCTTAGTAGGTTGGCTTCAATTTGAGGTTGTTCGTTCAATTAGTATTCACAATTCCAAAATGGCAGTATATTTTCTTTATTTAACTTTATTGAGCATATCTGATGGAAAAATAATTTAATTTTTATAATTCTAAGTAAACGAAGTTGTTTTCTGTTCATTCCGTATTAAAATTTAAAAAATGGAGGCTGTTTCAACATATTTTCATCGTACGAGTTATGTAAGGAATCAATTTTCAGAACTACTTTATTCTCAGAACACATTTCGCCATTTGACCAAATCACGATTACAGGAGGTGTCTAAGGAACCATATACAATATATATCACCCACTTTCACGAGAACTGCAGACCAGATAGAATGCCAATTTAATATTAATAAACTGTGTTATCAATAGTTTGTATTGCTATAGATCCACAATGTAATAAGATAGCATAAGAATACTATAAATTATTGTAGTCTTGTTCCTAGATGTACGTAAAATATTGTTGCGAGCCGCGACTGTCTGGCTGGGCGGTGTAGTATGATACTGTGGTGGCGGAGCTAGGACACCCCCTTCCCACTCTCTCCTCGGCGCCGTGGCTGTCGGGCAGGGCGGCGAAATACAATACAGTGGCGGCAGCGCTAAAAGGCCTCCTCGGGAGCCACATGGATTGTATTACTCCATGATAACCACCTGCACCCAGTATCGGGTAACCGAGGGAAAATATCGTGATCTGGAATGATCCTGTTCCCTCTTTATCTCTCGGGGTGGTGCTTGACTTTGAAGTGACATCTTTCCAGGAGGTTGGAGAACAGAGACCTGCCGAGATAATTCGAGAAGAAGGAGGGTGGGGTATATAAGGGGGAGCTGCAGCAGGAGCGAGAGAGTTTTTGCTGGCAGGTGCCTAGTGTGATCTGAAGTGATAGTGACAAGTATTGGATTGCGACGACTACTCAAGGGCGTCCAGCGAGTGGGACAGCAGCAAGTAGTAGGAAGAAGGTGATTCTAGGCCAGAAAGATTCTTCGGTATTATTTCTTTGGGTCCACCATTGTGAGTGACTAGTAACCTTTCTGTATACAGAGAACTTGTGTCGATGTATTTTTTATCCTTTATGTAAATAGTAGTTATTTCTTCTGTTTGCCGTTTATTGTGATAAATCTTTATTGACACAGATTTTTTTGTATATACAGTTGTAAATAAATTAGGTTAGCTTTATTTTCTTTATTTTATCAAAGACCTCCATCCCCAAACGTACCTAGCCCGAAACTTGTAACAATATTTTAGCTTTGAGGGTTAATTTGCACCCACTGTGAGGACGAAGGGTTATCAGTTATGCAGGTAACTCCATGTTTTTATTTTGTCATGTAAAATTAAGTATTGTCGTTGTGAATTTTTTAGATGCTTTAATACTGTTACAAGTTGGGGCTAGATACATTTGAGATGGAGGTCTTTGATAAAAGAAAGAAAATTAATAAAGTTAACCTAGTTTTTTACAACTATCTGTACAAAAAACCGATGTCTATAACGATTTATCACAATAGATGACAACAAAACAAATAACTTCTATTTACACACAGGTTACAAAATCTAAATAACACATCTTCATAAGTTCTCTGTACATGGAAAGTCTTACTAGTCACTCATAATGGTGGGTCCAATGAAAGAATACCGACGAATCTTGCATGGCCTAGAAATACCTTCTTCCCACTACTTGCTGCGGTCCAACTAGCCGGACACACCCGAACACTCGTCGCAACCCAATATTTTTTGCCACTCGTCACTATTACTTGAACTCGTACTAGGGACCTGCCAGCCAAAAAAAAAGAACTCTCTCTCCTCTGCCGCAGCTCCCCCTTATGTACCCACTCCTACATCTCGAATTCTCTCGGCACGTCTCTGATCTCCAACCTCCTGGAAAGGCGAAGCTTCAAGGTTAAGCACCACCCCGAGAGATAAAGAATGAACAGGAACACTCCAGATCACGATATCTCCTTCTGTTACCCGATATTGGGTGCAGGTGGTCGCCACCGCACATGGGCGGCACAATAAACGCCGAACCTCTTTGTTATTGCCGCTGCTATATCAGCTTACACTGCTCTCCGATTATCGCGGCGTGCAGGATGTTATCGTGGAGTCACTCAAGGTAATACAATCCATGCAGCGCACAAGGAGGTCATTTAGCTCTGCCGCCACTGTATCGTATTACACCGCTCCGCCAGACAGCCACGGCGCCACGGAGTGGGAGGGAAGGGAGGTGTCCTAGCTCTGCCGCCACTGCATCCACTGCATCGTACTACACGGCCCAGACAGACAGTCGCAACTTGCAACAATACTATTATAATAAGATATGAATTCATTAACGTCGAATCACCTTTCTAAGTCGTCTACTACAAGTATACTGAGTTTTATTAACTTCTGAAAAATAGTAATTTTATAAATCTCGTGTGATAATAAAAAAAAAGTTAAAAAGACTGGCAATTTAAAAACACGAAAACACACGAGTACTATACGTTGAATAAAATTTTGTATAAGATCTCAAACGATTTTTTAGTTAGAACACAAATACATAGAGCACACGGGTGGACAGAGAGCGGGACAGAGAGAGAGATAGGGAGAGAGAGAGAGAAAGGGAGAGAGATACGCGGAAAGTAAATCTCATAAAGCTACTTGTCTGCTCGGAAAGTAATCAAACAAGAGACAGAAGCATAACTTTAAAATTTTGAAATTTTTTTGTACAGCTATAAATTCAAATAAAATAAATTACTTAAAAAAGTAAAAAAAATTACATTTGTTATATTAAAAATTACAATAAATAAATGGAATAAAACAAAAAAAAAAGGAATTAAGGCATTCATATTTATTGAAAAAAAAAAAAACTTCTAATATAATTATTAGATCACCAATTCAGACACTAAACACCTTAATTCACCCTTTGTATATGAATACGTTTGCTGAACCTGCCACAGTGTGTATGAGTGTGTGTTTACAATGAATTGATGTTGTTCGAATTGCGAACCTTATCCCTCCTGCACTATGAAATATATGACATAAGGGGAAGTTATGTACACTGCGCGCCAGTTTACAGTAGATGCGAGTGGCAGCTGCTGAGTGAAGGGCACATTCAAGGAATTCAAGCAGCAGATCGCTGCAAAAACACCTAGCAGCCTATGAATACCGGAATGAAATCTACCTATGTAAATTAGCTATTAAAATTTAAAACGGTAGTAATAGGCCTATTCTATGCAACACATTCAAACTCCTTACCCGCCAACTTACATGGCGCGTGCTGTATAGAAGTTGATACGCTGCAGTCATCTAGTGGAGAGATAAATTAAAATGGATAGTTTGAAAACTTTCTCCATAAAAAATATATATGTGCTAAGTGTCGGAGTTTATCAATCTCATATAACCATGTAAACCAACATATATATGTATATATTTGTGTGTACCGTATATAACTCCACTATGAAAATTCTCTGCAAATATTCCAACACGTAATTGAAATATTTTAACAAAATATAAATCATTCCTTCTCTTAGTATCAAATTACATCTTAGAAATGAACTTTAGCAGTTTTAGTAACTTGTGGTGCTATAAAAGTTACGTAGTGAATATTTTCGTTTCATCGTGAAGTGTGAATTTCCGTTTTTGAAACTGCCACACCACACAAACAAGACCACCGTGGTTCAGTAGTATTTGTTGCTACAGTTACAAGATTCCACTAAGTCGTGAAGTTCGTACTTAAAATAAGTACTATCTTTCTATAACATCTATCCAAACCTTGCATAATGGTCGCATCGTTAGTAGCTTTACATAAAATTATTTCTATTCATAACTACACTAGAAATGTAGTAAATCGTTGCCTACCATAAACTTACTACTTAGCGGTTTTTTTATTACTCTGTTATATTTAGTTGCTAGACAGTAAGAAATTAAGTTTCTAAATACTAACTGCTAGAAAAAGAAGTTTTAATATGTTTAAGAGTATATCAATGAATAATCATTTAAGCTAAAATTAAATTTCAATGCATTATTGTGGTTCAGTGATATTGTACTACGTATCGTTTCTCGCTTTGCGGAGCAAGTTTGTATGTACTTTTAATTATGTTATTGTAAAACCACCGACCTTTGAAAATCTATAGTATGTTTATGAAACAAGTACGTATACGATACTCACATAAACATATCACTATTCTGAGCTCGGTAAGTTATGTTTATCATTTCCATTTAAAATTTTTGGTGTTATATTAGACATTTTCGTAGTTCAAAATGTCAAATATACATTTTTCCAAATTAAACGTTCAAAAGTCAGTAACAAGTAAAACATTACTAAATATTATAAATAATATACGCCATGGTTGTTTCTCCAATACAAAATGCGTAGTTCATAATG
>PNEQ01041852.1:0-20110 GCA_003012365.1 Medauroidea extradentata
TTGTTTATGTCAAGTGATGTATATTTTTCCAGACAAGTACGAACATAATGAATCACAAATTGACGCAGTATGTAAATGGCATTTATGCAAGGTATCGGAATAATAACAATGTTACAGGAAATACTCTGCAAAATGATATGTGAACAATAATACAACTGTTAGTTACAGAAGTGTCCACTCATGTTCACACTCTTATGTCATACGTCTCAAACAATACAGTACCTCTGTTTCCAACAGTTCCTTCCTGGCCCTCTGTAGCAGCAACCGAACCTTTGTGTGCGTTATACACGAAAACGATAGGTCCTAGACAGTTGCAACTTTTTCGTCACACAGGTCTTATTACACAATACACCGTCTTAAATTGTTCACATATCCTGACTTTGACAAAGTTGTATGCAATTAGAGGGTAGCCACCCTGCTATTTTCATAAGGGAGGAAGGTATCAACCAAACTTTGCTGCTGGTTTGAAGATCCCAATAGCATTGAGCAATGCTGAAAATATTGTGTTGTTATGTCAATTAATTTCCGATATTTTGGGAAAATACGGTTTTCAAATTTGATATTTTGGGGCTCATAACTCCCTTCATATTACATTTAGGTGGATAGCGCATAACATGTTTTCGTCTTCGTTTTTCGAGAGGAACACGCATGCAAAGTTTGTCCCACTATTTAAGAAACATTCTGTATAATTTACGCTCGGCCCTGTATTTTGTAAATACATACAGTACTTAAAAGTTAGACCTACCTTGTTTTCGTCCAAGGTGTCACTTAAATCCTTTATTGAAAGCAGTGTTGCTGTAAAGACGTAAAATCTTAAGGTTTTAAGTATTTATATTTACATTTTCTGTATGTGTATATTTACGCCTTCCTATAACAAATGTAAGCAAACCATGGATGCTAAGTTAACCATGCCAGGCGGAAAATTATAAACTTTGAAAGGAGAAAATATGTATAATAATCATTTGAAACATAATGTGTATTAGTTTTGTGTATTTATTTTGTGATTTGTATTCTCTTGGCAACACGGACATTTTTGCAACCCTGCGGGAAAGTTTAAGTGCATGCACATAATTTTGACAGAGTAGTGGGAAATTGTGGGTGTTGGGGTGGCGCGCCTGCTAGCCAGCAGACAGCCTCCTCTCCAGCAGCGGCCATCTTCACCACCCAGTAACCGGACTTTCAGCCACCCTCCAGGGCATGTAAGGTGGGCTGAAAGTTTTTTTCTTTATGCAGTCAACATGGTTTCTTACAAAACACTCAAAATTATTATAAATTACTGTTTATGAATACTATTGCCAAATTATGTGAATTTTTTGATTTGTTATGTTTTACATTTGCCAGCTTTTGTTTTTGACAATGCATGTAGGCGTAACTACATGACAGCAGTTGTTTTTCCTTCCACATTTAACTATGAAACAGCAATTTTTTTAAGTTTCATTTATTCAAAAAAGTCTTTATTAAACTGCTTTCTTGCATGACAATGAGAGTACTGAATGGAAGTTGAATTCTTGGATAATGTGTGTCGTGTCATGTGTTTGTTAGTGCCTATTTTCTTTTTTTAATTTGAGTCACATTTATGTGACTCATAACAGCAATAGTGGTGCTATGTAAATTATAGTAGTGTACAGAGGTCCTGATTATGTACAGTAATCATTTACTCACAGATATTTATAACTAAGACTACTATTGATTATAGCAATTATTCAACATCCATGTATAGAATGAGAAAATATAGTAAATAGCAATTTTCTCAGCATTGTAATATAGATAAAAAATATTTTTACAGTCCTTGCTTGTGGCAGTGTTTGTTATCACGCCGCAGAATGATATAAACTGATGGAAAATAGGAATTAAGCAGGACTATTTTAGAGTGCTCACTTTATCTTGAACCGTCAGAGTCATAGGTTTATGCTGATCAGGTAGCCTTGTATTAACTATTGTGGTTTAACTCTGGCCATTTGCCTTAGGTTTGCTGTATTGTGTTGCTAAGGCTGGCCAGTAGCATCATGTTCACTGTATTTTGGGTTTAGTTTTTAAATATGACGAGAGACATTATGGCTATGTAAGTAGCTTCCATCGATGAGGTAAATTATACGAAAGCTAAAGTACATATTTTTTGATTGAGTATTAGGTTTTGTAACTTTATATATTAGAATTTTATGATGGCTTTCAAAAATGATTTCTTAAATTTTTTAATTTTGAATCATAAATTGGAAGGTTTAATTTATTGTAAAATATATTTGTAGTTGAAGTTTAGTTTGTCACTTGTCAAAAATGTTGTACTCTAAGCTTTGCGGTTCTCTTTCCACTATTACAGGACCAGAACCAAAGACATACTCACTCTTTCCTCAGCGAGTCATACCTGAAACATTCCTACAGCAGTTGCATAGCTGTGCCAAGCTATTCAAGGAGATACAAGTAAATAGCAGTTTATTATTATCATCTTGATTCCATGCTTAAAAATGGTAGAACCCCTATTTAACAAAATCAGGAGTAAGAGAAACAGCACTTCAAAAAATGTTTTAGGAATCCTGAAAACAGTCCAAAAAGTTAATGAAAAAATTAAAAACTTTCTAAAAAGGAGTACAAATTATGTAAACCTATTCAATATATATATGTTGCCTGCAGTGCACACTTAGATATCCTTACTATCATGTTAAAAACTCTGTTCGCAGTCAAGACTTTGAGTTGAGTGTGCATGGCAGCACATTGTTGGTATAGACCTAATGTGACCCAAGGGTCATTCAATTTTAAATCAACAAAATTTTAAATACATATTCAGTTATTGCATGATTTTTGATTTTCATAAAATTTTGCAAGTTTTTGAGACATATACTTTCTGGAGCACAAAAATTATTATTTTTTTTTTAGATTTTTAGTGAATATAATTTTTCAGATATATGCATTTTTAGATACAAATGAGCACTTAAATGTGCTTTTTAGTACTTTTTGTAATTGACTGTAATTGACTACCAAATAAACATACAAAGCCAAATTTGGTCTCATATTAAAGCTAAAAGGATGATGCTTTAGAGCATATATCGTTCACACAAAATTTTTGTGGTTTGTGGGTTGCGTCACATCGTGAGTAATGCTAAAAACAGTTGAGTTTTTTCCGATATTCTCAATTTTTTTAAATTATGAAGGAGAACACCACCAAGGTTGATATTTTTTATACTTACAGCCTAGTATAAGTAGTAATTGCTGGAACAATATCGACCTGTTTTTTTCAGTCCTTCATTGTAAAAAAAAAATAGCTTGAATTATGGAAAAATGGAAAATTTTATATTTTTGAGGTCAAATATTTTTATGTGGGACTGGTGATAAAATTCTGGAAATATTGTGAGGTATACTTTCATTATATATTAAAGTAATAAAAACACCAAATGGTTTTTTTAGTCCTTTTGGGAGAAAATTTTTTTTGAAAATGTGCAAATATTCAGTGTTAAAGTGGATACAAAGGAGAAAGTTTTTAAATATTATTTCAAATATCCCACAAACTGGAGGTGTGTAAATTTAAAACTAATATATTGTATGAGCATGTTTGAGTGCTTTACTACATACATCAACGTAAGTTTATGTGAGGCTACACATAATCTGACAATTTTATAATATATGAATACAACTATGTAGCAATATTAATTAAAATTCCCTTATAAAGCAGTATAAAATGTAAACATTTCAACTCTCACACAGTTTTATGAATGTTTAAAAGTCCGGAAAGAAGTTTATTCATTTCATCCATGATGTTGTGAGTTTGAGTATTCTGATTGAACAACTCGGTGGGACTTAAAATACTGAGAACATTTGTATACTTCACCCAAACTGTATCTTCTGGTTTGAGTTTGAAGGATGTTCCAGGTCCAGCTGGATTTAAGAATTGAACCAAGTGTTCCCTATCATCAGTCTGTGGATTGTGACATACATCTTTAACTTTGGCTAACAACCACAAGAAGTTATAGACACAACAAATATAGTCACTTTTCTTAGGATACACATCAAGGGAAAACTGAGCATCAATATTTGTGATTTTAACTATTATATTTTCACTTTATGATGTTTCACTCATTTGTAAATGTTTACAATCAAGAGGTTTAAATGCATGATTACTACGTGTATTTGGTATTGTCATTGCTTTTTCAAACCGTGAATTCAGGAATTTGTTTGATTTGTCTATTTCTTCTGCGCTCACATGAAAGTAATGAATCCCTTGAATCATACGCTGACAAAAGTTGAACGTGTCACGGGAAGTCAATATATGGCCACAATCAATTCTTTGTAGACTCGCCTTCCTCACTGTACTTTTTGTAGTAGCCCCAACTCCATCAGAAGGCCACTTCCCATGTGCTGATGCAAAAAAATGCCACTCTGCTTGTAATCCAAATTCTTCACTGTGGTAACATAAGTTAATGAAGTTTTATTTGTTTTTATACTGGCCTGCTGCATCATCTGTAAAGTACAACACTTTTCGTATGTCTGATTAACTAGTTGTTATGTGAGTAAGTAAGACTTTCTGACAGGAATAAAAGGTAACTGTGTTATGAGTAATACAATTACTGATGAAACAGAAGCTTTTGCTTGCAATCTTACCTAGCGAGTTATATCATATGAAGACACTAGGGCAAAAAAGAAAATAGAAATTAAAGTGATAAAATGAACAAATTAGTGTCAGAAATTCATTAACAAGACATTTATTAACATGACACATTAAGGTATACAGAATTACAAATTTAGGCGACAATGTCGCTGAAATATGGAATCACAATGTACAAAATAATTAAATGAAAGCGCTAAATGTCGGCAATCAGCCGCTTCAATAACCTTATAATCCAATACACAAATATTAGCGCTCAACAGTGAAACTGTAACATTATTCACAATTTTGGACTTCCTTTTTTAAGGAATGAAACCTTCTGAAGAAGGCATACTTGAAATCACAGCGCCATTAAACCAATTAATATTCGATGCCTAAATGCAGCTTCGCAACGCATGTAAGCAAACTCCAGTGAACTACGTCTCCAAAAGTCGACATAGAGAAATTACAGAAAACATGATTCAAATTCAAAATCACTCGTCGCGGCATGAGTACACCTCGTGTACCAAAATGTCGACACTGCTCATGTCACGATGGTGTTTCGGTTACAAAATCCACTAAATACAAAAATACTTAAATCGGACATAATTTCGATGGCGGAGCCTAAACAACAATTTGGACAAGGCTAAAGGGTGAAATATCAATTACCATACATGACGGTGGCCGCCTCCACACGCCGTGGGGAGCAAGTCCCTGCTAAACATACCTATGGAGTTAACTTACATGTGTGTGCCCAGGTGAACTACCTCCGAACAGAGCTGATAGGGAAGAGACCTCTAGCACACATGACCACTAGCCTGGCCAGGTCTCATCGCCGCGCATGCGTCGAGGAAAGGAGAGGGGAGGCAAAGAACACACTACATGGAACAAGGAAAAGGGGATACCGATCGTCGTCACACCCGCCGCCGATGATCATGGTCAGTTTATAAATCTTCCTGACTTCGCAAGCGCCACTGAAACACAAGGCACTCCGTGCATGCTGATCACACAGTCATTAACTTAGACATACACCACAAAAGGATGAACAGTTGCTTGGAAATTTGACCAGTGATAAGACTGGACCTCATCTTGCACAACAAAAGAGAAATTGTCAGAAAAATCTGCAAGTATAATGCAAGTGTCACTGTCAAGATTTTGCTTCTTCTCTTTCAAGAACTTGGACTTCTGTTTTGAAATGAAATGGTGCACTTTCAACTTTTGCATCTTTTCATCAAGACTGTCCATAAAATCTGAAAATTACTTCCCTACAGTGACTAACTCACATCTATCAGTTGATAACCACTGTTTGAAATTAACTTCTGCATCTGCTTCAAAGTCTTCAAAACCCAGAGCATCTTTAACAGGTTTAAACCCAGGACATGAAAGACATTCCTCACTATTAATGTCACAGACAGCAATTTCAAGAACATCTTTATAGGTAAGTTGTGTGTTTATGCTAGATAACATTAACTTCACATCCTGATGTGCAACGCAAACACATACAGAATGTGTGCCACTTGAGCCAGCTAACACACGCCATTTAGGCCTCAGTTCTGCAAACTTTGAGAAACCAGTCTTTTGTTGTGGGTGAGTTTCTTTAAATTTATAATATGATTCCTTTAAATTACACATTACTAATTGTTTTAGAACTTTTTACTTTATACCATCTACTTTTACTGACAGGCAGTATTTCATACCTGGCGTGACTCTACTGTTTTCATCATCATTATAAAAATCTTTTACTATTGCTTTACATTCCTCAGTCAACATGTTTTTAGGTTTTTTATTTTTAACTTTAGGCAAAATGCCTTATTTCTCTGCTAACAATCTGCTGTTTCTTGCTAGGTATTGACTAATATGGAATTCTTCTTGGATTTTTCGCCAGCTCCATATTTCAGGAACTAGACTTAGAATTAGAATTATTATTATTTTTTTTTTTTAGATGTTTTTGCTGATTCTGTTTTTACTTTCAGCTCTTCAATTAAATTTCGAGATTCGAAAGCCAGGTCAGTGGTATCTGCAATGTTTTCTTGATCCTCCGATATATCGCATTCAAAAGTCTGTAAGGGTTTTTTTGAAACTGCAGTTGAAATTTTTTTACTTTATTTTACACAGCAATTGGTTGTTTGTCATTGCTAAGTTTTTGAATTTTTATTGGGGAAACACCAAGAGCAGATCAGACTTCATTAACTGATTCCACTACCACACATTGAGGTTCAAACATTTCTTCATCTGCATCAGAATTAGGTGTATTGTCATTAAAATATTTAATTTTGGAGAAGCAATTTGTACCCAAACATTTAACCAGGAACAAGTGATGGGTTGTTTGCGTGCATATCTAGTGTAATCTGCTGAAGTGACTTATTTATAGCTTTATTGTGTACATTAAATGGGTCTGAATCCACTTTACCATAAATATGTGAAAACTTTTCCAGAAAATTTTTTTCGTGATATGTACACACACTTTTTAAGACTTCAGATCCAATTCTTAGTTTCAACAAATTTTGTTCATCAGTGTTAAATTCATTAAATTCTTTTAATGTAGATTATCTTTAATACGACTGTTTGTTACAGTTTTCTTGTATGATAGTACCTACTGAACACTCCGTTTCCTACACTGTTTCAATATAAATCACAAATAAATCATTTCCACAGGTACTAGTAAACCTAATTACAGTTTCCCTAAAAAAAAAAGCTATAAAATGACAACCACTGTCAGATAAGGAACAACATTCAGGAGTACAACACACATCGCCTGCATGTTCAAGACTGACTGTAAATTGTGACTGCTTTGTAGAACAGGCATGGGCTGGCCGGATATTACAAGTTGAGACTTGTTCTGTGCATGACATGTCTGCAGTTTCCTGTCCCAAACAACAAATGTGACCTGGTTATCTTCTGTGGAGATGCGCTTACACTGGCAAGTTAGATTTGGAAACATTTATATTCCTAATCAGCAATAGGAATAACATATTTTTTACACATTTTCAAAAAAAATTTTCCCAAAAGGGCTAAAAAAAACTTGGTATTATTACTTTAATATATACTGAAATGAGTATAACTCACATTATTTCCAGAATTGTATCATCAGTTCCACATAAAAATATTTGACCTCAAGAATGTCAAATTTTAAATTTTTCCATAGTTCAAGCTATTTTTTTTACAATGAAAGACTGAAAAAATAGGTCAATATTCAGGGTGGGGACAGGGCGGGAAAACCGGGAATAGTCAGGGAATTTTAGTGGCCTGAAAAGGTCAGGGAATAGTCAGGGAAAATTCCCCGCCCCATCTCCTTTTTCGGAAATCGAAAAGCAATAGTTAAAATCAGTTATAATGAGTCCTAAATGAATGGAGCAGCGCGGACTGGCAAGCGTGAAGACGCGTCTGGTACCTTTCATTGGACATCACGGTACAATAATCCAGGTGAAGAAAGCCATAAGTAGCTGGGCACGCTGCGTCACATACGCCACTTTTATCTGTAATCTATTCAGTTGTTTACTGCTCGAGGCTTCTTGCTGATGCAGAAGTCTGATAACATGTTGGCTTCGGCTTTTTTTTTTTACGTGCACGGCTCTCGTCTCTCATAGGCCCCCCTCCCCTCCCTCAGATGCTTCCTTCTGATGCCGAAGGATGATAACATGTCGGCGTTTTTTTTTTTACGTGGGTTAATCTCCATTAGCAGCTACCGGCTTGTAAAATGATACAGCTATATTTTGTAACATGAAACATGAGAAAGCAAACACTTGCATCCTCCCATGCTGTTTTCTTTCTATCTTGTTGTTTTCATCAACTTTAATTTGTAACACACAGTCGCCTATTGGCAAGAAGGGATTGTAGAAAGGGCGGGCGGAATTCTATTTTTAGAGCAACGGTGTGTGCTTGCTTGTGAATAAGATGGGTGAGGTGTCAAGGGGGAAGAACTTAACATGGCTGGAGATGGAAGAGGAACCCCTTGGAGGTTGGGGGGGGGAGCTAGGAGGTTGTAGAGTTACAAAAAACTGTTTAAAGTACTACTTTACATGCTTGTGGCAAGCACACTTCACAGGATCTGTCAGTGAGTACCTCTACAATACTCATAAAATTAAATTTTTCCAAGGAATTTTTTTTGTGTAATCTTGTATAGTACTGGGCTTTTTGATTGTAGGTAGGAAGTAATCGTGAAATATGTTTATTATCGGATGAGAATTTTCTCCACACATAATTTAATTGTGTACTGCATGAAATTGTAAATTTAATTTCCCAATACTTAAGTTGCAACTGTCTGTTGTAATTTTGATTTAATTATTTTATTTCAACATGCAGGATTAGAGTACGCAAAGTATATTGTTTACATTGTGTAAACTATGTAATGAATCTGTTTTTCCTGTGGTAAGAAGTTTTATAACAAATATTTTATTCATGTAGTAGGCCTTATAATTTGTCGATTGTGAGAAGCCATAAGTTAGGTATTACTGTAAATTTCTTACCATCAAAATGTACTTAAGAGTTGGAACTTTCAGTTCAAATTTTTACATTATTATAGGCATACTTAATATACTTGCAAAAATAGAGCACACAAAATATGTTGTTGGTGTGTTTACTATGCAATCAGTGTTTTCTGTGGCATGTATTTTTCATGCAAATATTACAAGTTGTAGAAGTATTTTGGACATACATAGTTGCAGCAAATGGTTTGTCACACAAAACCGGATAATACATGCAGACAAGCGAAAGGATGCTTTCGATTGTTTACTTTTCTGTTTGTCTGCATGTATTGTCTGGTTTTCTTTGACTCACAGTTTGCTGCTATTGCGTTTATCCATAATATTTATTTAATTTTCAACTTTCCCCATTGCAAGAATGGTTTAGAAATTAGTAGTACATTAAAACTTGTACTATGTGCAAAGCGCATTGAATTGGACAAAGAAAAAATGATTTCTTTTATAAAGCATAAAAAATTGGGTTTAAAAAAATTTATTAGGTCAGGGAAAATTTTCAATTTGGGTGGGAAAAGTCAGGGAATTATATTCCCAACAGTTTGTAGCCACCTTGATATTGTTCCAGCAATTACTACTTCTACTAGGCTGTAAGTATAAAAAATATGTATCAACCTTGGTGGTGTTCTCCTTCACAATTAAAAAAACTGAGTATATCGGAAAAAATCAACTTTTTTTGCATAATTCAAGATGTTATTCAACTCAGAAATCACAAAAATTTTATGTGAACGATATATGCTCTAAAGCATCGTCCTTTTAGCTTTAAATGAGACCAAATTCGGTGTTGTATGTTTATTTGGTAATTATTCACAGTCAATTAAAAAAAGTACTAAAAAAGCAAATTATAGTGTACATTTGTATCTAAAAATGCATATATCTGAAAAAATATACTCACTAAAAATCTAAAAAAAATTATTTTTGTGCTCTAGAAAGTATGCCCTAAAAACTTGCAAAATTTTATGAAAATAAAAAAACCTGCAGCAACCTTGACTTGTTGATCTAAAATGGAATGACTCCCATATCTCTAGTCCTGAACGCCCTTGAATATTGATCAACGCCAAGTTTTACTTAGCTTACTGCATTCTTATTTAATCATTTTCAGCATTAATACAAATTTAAACTATACTGTCAACTCTCGATTCAACGACCCTTCACGGTTCCCGGGAATAAGGTCGTTATTTCGGAGGGGTCGTTATTAAAATTTTGACCAATTTTCTGTGACCTCTGATCTATAAAATGTTGAAATTTTCGGTTTTTTATCATTGAATCGGCAGTCACTTGTCTTTGGCGTAAAAATTACGTGTTTTTATAAAGTGATACACATTTATTTTAAAAAACAAACACATTATTGTTAAAAGTATGCCATTGAAGTGGATCTACGACCTTTGTTTAGTTCAATTTAAATCATAAACGTCACCAGGAACATAAATTCTTGCGCCCGCAACGACTGTTTTTGGAAATTATTTGCAAGAATGCCGCAATTAAGTTTATCGAAATAGTAATATTTTTCAATAGAGTGAAGTATTTTGAATAAATAGATACACTGGAAGCGGATGTGACCTTTTTTACGTTCAAAATTAAGAAAAATGTCGCCGGCAATTTATATTCTTGCAGCCGCAACGACCGTTTTTGGAAGTTATTGCAAGAATTCCACAGTTAAGTTTGTTGATATATTAATATTTTTCAATAAAATGACGTATTTTTGAACAAATGAATTTACATATGACCTTTGTGTAGCTCAACATGAAGCATGAATTCATGATAGCGAAACATGAATATCGCCGGCAACGTAAATTAAATGCCTGCAATGTTGGAGTTTCGGAACTATTTAAAGCGTACTATCGCAATGTTGTTGATTGAAATTGTAATTTATTTAAATAGACACATGCATAGTGTCATGGAGGACCTCAAAGACTTTTCTTCGACACATAAGGCACAAACTTTGTTGGCAACGGTAAATATAGCTGGCACAATCTACGTTTTGATAAAGCTGTTTGCATCCTGGGAACTTGTCTATGTTTACATTACAGCAGCGAGCGACCACATACGCGTGTACTATAATTCTTATGCGCAAGGACCTATCTGGAAACTGGTTAATTAAAGAACAACATACACGACGTGTCTAACCTGCGTGACTTGTGCCACTTTTGACCACTACCTTGCCACAGCTCCTGACGCTTGCTCAGCAGATGGAATGTGATGGAAACACTACTGTCTTTGTTTTGCAGTTCTTTCACTTCTCAACTTGGCCGGTCGTGTGTAAATAATCTGCTTGTGTAATGATTCTACCAGTACTATGTGCATGAGATTTTTTTACACACTCCGCTAATGTGCATTGTGAAGGATTTGATACTGTGTTTCAATTTGTTCACCGACAGTAAAAAATTACCAACGTCAAGATGATCATTGTTAATAAATTTGGATAACACATTCATAGAACAACTTTAAACCTACACGGTTAGCAATGATGTTTCTCATTTTTTTACACCGACGTATACAAGTGAGTCCGCAGCTGCTATGTATGATCAAGCCGATTGCATGTGTGTGTGAACACTAGAGCACGTGTGGTCTAGTGACTCTCACCAGACACGCTGTTGTCAAGTGTCCTACTGCCCTATGCCACGCACACTTGAGACATGCACCCGATGTTTGGTAGTGTCAATTATGAACTGTCCTGCTTTCACTTGTGAAAAGAATAATGATTTATAAACATTACTATGCATATATCGTTAAATTATACTATGGTAATTATATTTAATTGCATTTAATTAACAAAATGGAAAAATTAATAAAGTTCAAACACGACGTATGACAGTAATATCACAGGCACAAAGAAAGACTACCGAATCCAAGGGCACGAAAATTAAGTGGCAAAAAAGTTACGGCGCGCATGTGACGAAAATGGGGTGAGCGAATGGCCTTTGGAGTGGTAGGTCGGTGAACGGGAAGAGGCAGGCGTGGCGCCGGCCGGTGGAAGGGAAAGGGCAGACGGACCCACCGGCTGACCGCAGCGTCGTGCAGATGGAAGGGGCAGCAACGTATAAACACGCAGTGTGCGGCAGTACAGTTTTTGATAAATAACTTGCAACAATTTGCAGCCATATTAAATGCAATCTTTTTTTCTGCTATTTTCTTTGAATTTATATTTAATCTTTTTAGATCTTAACACTTTTTTTTTTCTTTCTTTCTCCTCCTCCCTCCTGGGTTCCTGGGAAAAGGTTGTTACTTCGAGAGGGTCGTATAATCAAGAGTTGATTGTATACTTTACTGTATTATCTCGCATAGTATATTATTTGACCAAAGTTTTGTTTTAAAAATTGGGGGTACAATGAGGTGATTTCAGAAAAAATATTCAGTCAAGAATTTTTTGTACTGATGATAAGGTGAAAGTACACACTTATAGCACATGTATAGATTTCACGTGATGATTGGCATAATAATGCTTAAAATATTAAAATACTGCAATGAGTCAAAGTAACCACGACAATTTACGTATGCAAAACTAGGCCTAGTAATTTGTGTACAAGTGGTGGTGTTTATTACTATTATTGAACTGCTAGTTTATGAATACAACAGTAAATCGTCACAAATCTTGAACGTAAAAAATTACACAGATTATCCTTGGACATGATAAAAGTCATAAACAAACTTAAATAAATGACTGAGACATACTTTTGATCACACAACAGCCATGTGAAACTAACACACTTGTATAAAATTAGCAGTAAAGTACACCTTGCAGTCAAGCCTTGCTACCATGACAAGCCACGGTTCCTGAAAAATTTGTGGTTGTTACATTCTTGTACTGTTGCCGAAGTACTCTATTTAGGCGTCTTGAGAGTAAAATTATTTTAAATTCCAGTTAAACTGTTACTGGCATAAGACAGACTCATGTTTTAAAATGACAATGATTTTTTTTCTGAAGATACAGATACCTACAAGCCTTTCAAAAATGTTATAAACAGTGAGCGTCAAGTAACGTATTTTGGCATGTATAGGCAGTACTGAAAGTTTTTGGTGAATGATTCAGGATAGTCATTGGAGTGTATTGCCTTAATTACTACGGGGCCTCATTGTGATAGCGCTAAGGCAGCCAGGGTTATTGGTTTGCAGTTAGTCTGTGGAGTCATGGGGGGGAGGGGGGAAGATTTCTGGCTGGCGCGCCGCTGATACTTGGTAACACTGGTAACTGTGCAGCACGGCTGATTTTGTGTGACCTTGCTGCAACAGCTGTGTCTAACTTTCCCCCCTTGCTTAGATGTTTCTGCTTATCAATATCACCTGATGTCCACATTTGACCTCATGTACGCTTTTTATGCATGACTGGTTTCCTTCCTTCTCTTACTGTGATACACCGGGACCTTCCTAAAATGTTTAGTGCTGAATAAGTTAAATAATTTAGAATCTTATCTATATGATAATAAAGGACCTAAAAAAATGGTGATTTTTGAAATTCGCAAAATATCATGAAATTTCACGTAGTCGTAAGTTTTCTGCAAATCTCAGCATAATTTTGTTAAAAGCGAAGTTTTACCCAAATTCAGATGTCTTAGCGGATGTTTTGTCGCAGATCAATGAGACACAATTGTCTAAATTTGTATGTTTTCCTTTCAGATATTTCTGGTTTTGTTTAGTTATTGTTTCGCTGTAATTATATTAAACAGGCTACTGCCACAACCCCGGATTGGAGAAAAGTTGAGGGTAGGAGGGCTTAAGTGGCAGGCTACCGTCACAACCCGTAAAGAAGGAAGGGAAGGATTGCCAGGTCGACCCACTGACGACTAATTTGGGCGAAACGTCTGTCTTTTATACTCGCCAGGAGGGCAGAAGTACCGTTAGCAAAATGGCCACTTGAGGCTGTCTGCTGTTGCAGTAGTGCCACCCGCGCACACTGAAAATACTTTCTTGGAGCACAAAAATACTATATTGGGTAAACAAATATCTCGCCTGACATAAATAAAACTCATGTTGCTGTTAAACACTATAATTAATTCATACAAGTACCGTATATGCTGGCATATAAGACTACTATTTTTACATATTTTTGGCCTTTAAAAATTGCTACTCATCTTAATATGAAGGTGCAAAGATTTTTGGTAACCAAAAATCGTTTGTAAGCTAAGCTGTAAGCTGTGAAGTTGTATGATGTTTCAAGGAATTGCGTTTTTCGTCACAAGTGAAAACTTGAAATTTTGATGAGCGTCATTCATAGTAAAGGACACTTCCTCGCAGTGAAGCGGCGATCGATGCAGCTGGAGCACGTGCTGAGATACTTTGTCTCGCCAGCCTACAACTCTCGGGCTCAGAGAACTAGGATCTAGGTACCGTATCACACATTCTGTGTCTACCGTCTAGTGCTACGCTGGCACTAGTGCTAGGCTGGCAGACAACAGTGCACAGGAATGCAATGACCTTGTAAACAGCTGTTGTAGCCCGGCGTTACCATGTAGGGCAGCGTGTCTCAGTCCAGCGTTGCCAAGTCACACACAGCTGCCGGCAACCGATGATGTCTTCTGCTGCCGCCGTGCATTTCCTTGGATCATGGGCACCCGGAAGGCAGTAATAGCCAATGTTATTTGTTTATGTCTACTATTATGTTTATATGACGGTAATAAATGCATTGAAAACATTGAAACTAAGTTTTTTATGTTTCTGACAAAGGAAAAAAATAATTTTCTGTCGGGAATTTCAAAATTAGTAATTTACTTTTTTTTTTTTTAGATTTTGTACTTTTAAAACTATGACTCTTCTTATATGCGGGGTCGTCCTATATGCCGACAAATACGATAATTATATAACCTTAAACACATTTAAAATACTAAACAACAGATACAGTAATTATTTACATGCATATTTCCTGCTATTTATTACTGCACTTTATAGAGTCTTGTGCATGGGACTGGTAACACTGGTGAAGCACTCGGCCGTGTTTGTAAATAAACATTGGTAACAAATTTTACCGGCGGCAATTATACATGGAAAATGACATTGGATAACACTGGTACATAAGTAAATGTGGTTTTAAAAATTAAACAGCAACTTGTGATCTTACATGGCAACACATTACGCTGGAATAAAAATAAATGGCAACACGGTGATTGGCAGTGGTGCTGGAGAAAGTTGGTACTTTAAGGTTAGAATAGATAGATGTTAAAAATTGGGGACGAGCGTCAACGTATTTTACAGTGTGACGCTATGGCGATGTGTCAATTCCCTCCTGGCTGCCAAAAGCGAGGCCCTGAATTTTAGCACGAAAAAAAACTTAACTACCTTAAGCTAGAGGAGAAGGTTGACAAGTCGTTGGGCGTGTCCAGGTGACTTACACTTAATTTTGCCCACGATAACTTTACTATTTCCATGAAGAAGGCTAACATTTAAGGTAAGTGCTATTACAGTATTTAGGGCGTAGGTTCTCATAGTCTTTTTATGTTGGTCTCTGCTGGTTCATCACTTATCCTGGTGTTGACTTGAAGGGTACTGGTCTCTGTCGGGTTTCTCGTTGTCTTCACTGGTGCGGGCCCTGTTAGGGCTTCTGGTGCTGCTGCCGCAGCAAGGTAGGCGACATGCCTGGTAGATGCCTGAGGTACAGGCGAAGTAGGGTTCAGTAGCCTGGTCGTGGCTATGGTGGCTCTGTGCACTGGCGCGACATCAGGATGGCTGCTGCCTCCTCGAGGATAGCTGAGTCCGGTTTGTGGGGGACGTCCACCGAATCTCTGGTAGGTCTAGCTGAGAGAAACAGTTGTGGGTGATCGGGAGGCCCACCATATCTCTAGCTAGCCTGGCCGGGAGGAGCAGCTGCGGGCGTCGGGTTAGCTCACCTACCTAATCTCCAATGGACGGACTGAGAGAAGCAGCTGTGGGTGATCGGGAGGCCTGACAAATATCCAGTTGACTTGGTTGGGAGAAGCGGCTGTGAGTGACTGGTTAGCTCGGCTAAGCGGAGGCCTGCTGAAGGCCTTGGGCAGGGAGAGAAGTCTCCTTCATGGCAGGTTGTTTGGTCTCACTGTGAGAATGCCAAACAGGAGGGCGTTGACTGTAACCAATGATGCTGGGGTTGTAGGTGTCCGGTCCACCGTGGTGATCATGACACTCGTGCATGGGCATGGGTAATGGTCCAGCACCTTGTGCGTCCCTCTGGAGGAGGGATTGCTGTGGCCCTTTAGAAGCAGAGGCACTGGCAAGGGAGCCCAGATGGCTCTGGCGAGGTCTGCCTGGGACAAGGGGATGGTCATCGAAGTTCCATTCCAGAGCAGGGCTGGAGGCCCTGCTGCTGGGTCAGTCCTCCATGGCTATTGCTATGGCTGTGGATGCAGGTCAGGCTGGGTGGCCTCTCTGTGTAGAGAGACGATGGCAGAGGCTCTGCCAAAGTGGGGCCTGGATGCGGCCTAGGTTGAGAAGACCTGGAGACGGTCCGTGCTGGAGACTCGTTTGGACAGAAAGAGCCTAAATGGCTCTGGTACTTGGGTCTTCCTTCTGGTTGGGAGGCTCTGGAAGGCTTGGTGTGATGTCTCGCTGGTAGTGGCTCTGTTGGTGATTCTACAGTTGTAGCCATAGTTTCTAGGTCGGCTAACAATCATTGCAGGAGACCTAGGCAAATACTTTGGTAGAGTCCTTCTAGGAAATTATACAAGAGAAGACCATTGACCTGGGCGCAATTGCGGAAGACTTAGATTGAGAAATTGGTGAAGATCTGTGCGCTACGAAGCTTAAGATGACTGTGAACTATAGAGGAATAAGGCGTGCTCAGGGTGTGGGCTTAATGGCTCTATATGATGCTGACATGTTCTGGCCCCATGTTGGGTGCTAAGAAAAGATTGTCCTGCCTCTACTGCGCTGCATTTTGTATTGGTTATGATTAGAAGCCCGTGATTTTCGCAAATGCGAAATAGCCGCAATAAAATGTGAAAATCTACTATATTTGCGATAAAATGCTCAATTCTCCGGGTAAGTCGGGAAAGTGCTATATCTTTATCAGCGCTGCCGGGGGCATCGGCCCACTGCCTTGTTTCCATCCATCATAAGCCTTGAGATGAAGCTTGCCTGACAGCACAGAAATTGTATATTGCCCGGACACTCGCACAAAGAAGAGGACAATAACTATCAAATTCTCTTACCTCCATCTCCCCCTCCCTAACCATCCTTGTAAGCTGGCGTCGGTTAAACTTGAGGCAGGAGGGACAAAGACAGTCAGAATAGCTTCCGCTCAGCTCAAATGACAACGTGGCTATTTGGAAGAATAACTGCGTGTTCTGCCTGAATATTGGTAGACATATACAGTTTCTTCACCAAGGCCATTTGCCTTCATGCGCTATCTGAGCTCTATCTCTTGCGTGTGCACGCGTGCACACACACACATGCACGCTGCACACCTACTGTATTGTAAGCCGACTTTTTTTTTATTTTAATTCGGATGCTCCAAAGTGATGTCTCAGCTTAGAATCGGGACAAGTAGTTAGGAACAAATATGTATGTAAAAATAACATTGTTACAACTGAAAGCGCATATTTATCAGTAATTTTAAATGCCTATAAAGTTAACAGTATGTTCCACTTTCGTTAAAAGGCGTCGTTATTCTATCAGCGCAAGCCGACAAGTTTATTACCACAGAGATTTTTTTGGTTGAGTGCAGAGACGTGTCGTTTTTGCTCCGAGGCAGACACAGTGAAATGTGACGGAGCGAGAGAGATAAGAGAGAAGTAGATAGCAAATAGGTCACGCATGTTCCTTACTTCTTGCTTCCCCTTTCGCCCTCCATTCCATTGCGATAACACAAGCTGTCTCATCATTTTACAACTCTTCCACCCCGCCCCTGCTCCATCTTTAAACTATCGCTCTCCACTTGTCAACTGACGACATGACACATCAGCGGGATCAGTTATCTCAATATGTGCTCTTGGCTGATAAACGTGTGTGGGACAGCCACAGTTCGGCTTGCATTTGTGTCATATTAATTTTTCTTGAGGTAGTCTTCAAAAGTAGGGGTCGGCTTAAAAGGCGGTAAATAAAATACGTGGAAATGGTGCCTGCAATAAGATAGCGCTGTAATTTACCTTATCTCTCTCTCTCTCTCTCTCCCTCTTTCTCTCACATACACACACACACACCGCCTACTCATCCCCCAACCCCAGATGTACTTTGAGATTGAGCTGTGTTTGCAGTTGTAAACAGGAAACAGCTTGCAGGCTTTCGTCACAGCTAGTGAAAAATAAAACAATAAAAGTTTTCCTCGACTGTAATTATCACGGCATTCGAGATGCTACGGATTAAAGTGTCTATTTCTGAGCTGGCAAAAAATTACACAGACGATAAATTCTATGTGAGTGATAGTTCTATTTTGATGTGTGGTATATGTGATTGTCGCCTCGAGTGGGAAAAAAGGATGTTCTTGATAAACACTTTCAGTCTCAGGTTAGCAGTGTAACGTTGAGATGTGTGACATGCTCAAATTCAATTTTTAAGTCTACTGTTCCATGTATTACCAACTTAGGTAGCTTGAGAAACATAAACTTAGTGTACATAAAATTGTTAGTTATAGTAGTTTTTTTCACAAGAGGTCATAATATGCATGCAAAAATTAAATGTGATGTATATGTTTAAATTGAAAGTTTTTAAAATGAGTGAAAATTTGAAAATACTACAAAATGCTAAATTTTATTTTTAGTATGCTATAAAATAAATTTCAAAATGCTATTTTCACGGGCCTTTAGCTATGATTGCTGTGTAGGAAGGCAATCCATAACTCTAGATGGTTTTGTTGGTGAGAGCATGAGGAAGGTTGCGAAGGTTGAGTGGCTCTTCTAGAGTGATCTGTACTAGCCAGTGCAAGCACAAGAAGTCAATCTTTTCCTAAATAGAGGGAAGGCCTATGTCACTCGCCCCCACTGTTTATCATAGGTGGGAACACAAGGTAGTTTGATGATGAAAGGAGACAAGATATCAATTAAGTTTCACAGGATGTATTAATGCATTGAACAGGTTGATATACTTGATGCAGACATGGGTTTACATCATCTTCAATACTCGTTTTGTGAGGTTACAATTGACGCCCTTTTCTGCGGCTATTGGGTTTATGCTGGTTGCGTAATTGCTTTAGAGCAATATAAGTCTCAAGAAGGATATTAAGATATAGAGCATGAGTGTTGGGTAATCCTTCTTGTGTTAGAGCTAATCGTGACCCAGTGAGCGACTACCGAGTAAGCCAACTGGAAAAGCCCTAGTAATGATAGCACAGAGAAGGTGAATCTTCACATAAATAAATGGGGAGAGGCATAAGTCACTCGCCTTAGATTGACTATCACAGGTGTGCAAGTAGGTTTCATTAAAGGAGAAGACCATGTAAATTAGGTTTCAAAGAATGTGTATAGAACACAACACTTGATACAAGTTATACATCTGTATGGACATAGTACACAGGATTGATGATCAAAGTTTGGGTCTGTCCCAGTTTTATACAAAGCTCCACAATGGTTTGACACAAGATACAATAAGGTTTGCGACATGAGATACAAAGGCTTAAGCTACAATGAGACATAGGAACTAGACAAGGCGCTTCGGGCCATTTCAACATGAGATACAAAACATGGCCCTTCGGGCTGAGACATACTGGAACAAGAATGAGAACTGAGACCTTGCTAGTGGCAGTGAGTATTTGGCAACTCTTTGACCTCGAGGAGAGCTATAACATCTACATAACTTCCAACTCTTGTACTGCTAGCGACTCAACTATGGCGCTGCGGGCCCCTCTCAAATAACTGACAAAGTTCGTACTGGTAAGGCTTTATGGTGATCAACTCCTTGATCCCAAGAAACTTGAAATCATTAATGTAACTTCTGAAATATCTAAAGACTGATTAAGTGTATCCACACTACAAAGTTTAACTCGGTTACATTTCCACGTCTGTGGGTTAACAACTAGTCACATGGGCTTTGGCTTCCCCTTAGAGTCGTCCTGACACTCAGGTAGGAATGGTGACAAGAAGTTTTGGTAGGGGTGAAGGATTCGCCATCAGACGAATTTGAGGAAAGGTATCACAGAGGGCACCTCGCGGACATCAACCCTCTG